>DWNM01000056.1:0-15625 GCA_018250375.1 Narcosius parisi helen
CATATAAAATTTATTGCTTTTTACTTTCGATGGGGTGACACCACCAACTTCCGCACCGGGTGCCACCCAACGTAGCTCCGCCACTGTAATCTTTTCTTTGTATTTCAAATACGGCGTTGATTAAAAAAACCTAATATATTTTTGTTTCCGTTCCAGGTGGTCCCGGATGTTTTTAATAAGATATCGTTACCGAAACACGGGGTATTCTCCGATATTTTGCGATGAGACTTTCATAATATGAAATGAATTTCGTTTCATTTTTCAAAGTTCTTAATGTTATAATTTGTTTAGATTAACTAGAAGAATAATATGAATTATTTTTTAATAAAAAGGTGGTTTTCATATGAGTCTCTATTTTAAACCATCCCAATCCTTAAATCTCATTAACACGATTGTATAAATTATACCAGGCTCGGACCTGATTGAACGGTTAGGTAGGTAGGTTTCGGGAGCGCCAAAATCATCATAAATTATGTTTTTGAGATAAAAAAAATATAGTTCCCTTTTTTCAAACAAGGTTCCGCTCAACAAAAACTAACACAACCTAACCTAGCGCTGTGTGACGACTACCCGCAACTCGTCAATAAAATGTCACGCGCTTCTGAATTACGCTATCGAAGTTTTCTCAACATCGTGTGCATACAGGCTTCGAACTGACTCTAGGAGCACTTGGGCATGATCACCTAGCCCGGCAGGAGATCTCCCGTTGCCAAAGGCTGTAATATATAAGTAATTCACAGAGGGAAGCGCCAATATAAACATTAACTCCAGTTCAAAAAAAATCGTAAATTCGGGGCCGACTTATACAAATAAATAAAATTGTAAGATTATCAGTACAAATACATTAAATAAATTTCTGGATATGGATTAATCTTATAAAGTCTGAACCAACAAAAATAGACTTGTAGAGGAGAGATGTTTGAATGAAATATCCACGTGCAGGGATACAAGCCCGCCTGCTTGTCATAAGTAAAAATCTGTTTTCTTAGAATGAAACACATTTTGCAATCTAGGACTTGTTTATTTCGAAAATAGTAGGATACAAATGTACATCTATGTTACAATATATCGGAGCACCATACACATACATAAACTTATATTGCGATTATAGGTACAATACATACTGTGAGACATACATCGTCAGTACATAATGGCCTAATATCCAAACAACCTGGACTTGAAACGGAAATGAACCAGAGACTTCATAATTCTTCCATTTAAAAAAATACTTTCAATCTATCTGATGTTACATGTGTGTGACCATATCCCATCAACTATGAGTATTAATAGAACCTCAGGTTAAAATAACGTGGAACTAAACAAGTACCTACCATAAACACTGGATAAAAACCCTACTGATATGTGACGTACAATATTTCCGTAATTCGTCACCACCTGTTTAGACTATATAGGCCATTATGCACTTTGTTTACAAACAATACTACTCTAAAATGTATGGCTATTTTACCTACGAATATGGTTATCTATTTAAAACTTAATTATCGAAAAACATTACAAAAGGGATCACATGCTTTTTACCATATAAATATTGTATAATGGAATAATTATTAGCACTATATATGAAAAAAGGCAAAGCGTAGTCTTTTTAACTTACGTTGGGTGAAAAGTTTACAAAGTGGACTTTAATTAGGAAGTAATTGTACAAAGTATTGATCGAATAAAAAGATGACAGTGAATAATCCCATTACATTCCATTACTTAGCACGCTTATATTGGGGCAAAAATTTATCAGTCATAATTTCATATACCAATATCACCCAATCTGCAATTGGCCAGCCTACTTCTGGCCTTAAACCTTATGAATGATGTTATTTTAAACCACTAAAATTTGTTAACAAAAAACCTAACTTAACATAAAATAAAAATAAATGCTGTACAAGTCAAATAAGCACAAAAACTTGTGTAAAAATTAACTAATAAAATAATAAACATAACTTACTCGTTTGTGAAAACATTAAAGTTTTCATTTGTGACCTCCCTTCCTTGTAACAAGATAGAAAAAATCTGCAAACGATCTTCGAAAAGATCTAAGTCTCAGGTCAAAACATCGAGGCCAAGTTAATCTTTCAAAAATAGACTTATGAGATCGATTTACGAAGTCTATTCAATTCGATTTTCCGATTAATCGATTACCAATCGCATTCTAAATCGGTATATGCCTGGATACGTACACACCAAATATTATAATCGATAAATGACGCCAATCACACTTTACACACGCTACATTCCAATACAAAGGTACAAAAGGGTATAAACAATTTTGGCACTACTAAGACACAATTTCGAGGGTATCAGGGTTCCGAGCTACAAACGGGTACAATACAATACTTTTTATGTATAATCATTAATATACTATTAAAATTTACAAGCCATAATTCTAGTTTTTAAAAAGTCTAAAAAAGAGTGAGTGAGTAAGTCTCTAAGCTTGTTTTAAGTTAGTATCGAGAAAATTTCTTTAGTTTCAAAAAATTATCACCTACGTGTCGACTAAGGCTGAGATTGTGGAACACTCAGTCTTCTAAAACGCGAAATTCAATCGCTATCTACAGTATTTCAAGTTTGATCAAATTTGATTTTTTATCCATGTATTTTAATTTTTCAAGTATGCCTAACGTATAAATGCCTAATGGCAGAATTTTTTATTCAACCCCCGATGCATAAAATGAATTGGTTTATGTTTGTCTGTCTGTCTTTCTGTGTTACTGTAGCTTCCCAACGGACTTGAGTACAATTTGTTTCATAGGTCATTTAAGCTTAATGTTTTGTCAGGTTTAAAAATGCCTAATGGCAGAATTTTTTATTCAACCCCCGATGCATAAAAAGAATTGGTTTATGTTTGTCTGTCTGTCTTTCTGTGTTACTGTAGCTTCCCAACAGACTTGAATACAATTTGTTCCATAGCTCATTTAAGCCTAATGTTTTTTCAGGTTTAATGACAAGTCGTCATCGAGAATCGGAAGTACATTTTTTATATAATTTTATTTGTGAATTAGTTATCACTAAATTTAGAGTTGCTCCCTAATACAATTTCAAAGGGTATAACTACAAGTTTACTGACACAATACATTAAATAATATTTATTAAACTGTTCACAATATTTATCAGTAACTCCATCAGTAAATTACCAAGTTGTTATTCTCCCTAAAAAAACGAAAAAGAAATGTTATTAATGAAAACAAAAACACGTAGGTATAAAGAGTCTTGTGTAACATTAATCTCAACAAATGGCAGTATTTATTCCCGATTATTACCGAACACCATTAAATTTGTTTAAAATAAAAATTACAGTTATAATTTGAATTAATTAAATAATCAACTAATAAATGTTTGTTACTATCATAGATATGTTATAACAATTAATTAACATAGTAAAAGTATGATTAAATTACATATTAATCTTATAAGCTCCATACAATTATTTCAATATTATTTGTTAATTGTAGTCTGCTATTATTTTTTTATTAATTGATGATAGTTTCAACCGGAGTCAAAATGTCTGGAGTATGAGTATGATACGTGCAGGTATATTACATAATTACATGGTGTAATTAGACAATTTTCAGAAAATTTCATGATTTATCCACAATTACGCACAAATATCATTACATTGACAAACGCCTACTCTACAGTCATTATCAATCCTTATCACTAACTCTTTCTGACTATATAATTACCCAATACGTATAATTATACAAAATATGTTTAAAATGCAACAATTGCTCAACGGAACGCAAAAATTCATTGCTAAAAAATCAATTGTATATTAGTTAAAGGATAAAATTGCTTTAAATCAATTGACTAAAGTTAACAGAGCATTACATTGTTAAGTTGGGGCCATACAAACATTGTGTTCTTTATGAAAATATAACAAATAGTAATATTTGAACCACATGCCTGGCTAGCTGCCTGGCTTCTTGTTTGCCTGCATGTTTATAAGTCCCTCTAGCTAAGTTTGGAAACTACTGAACGGGTCCGGAGTAAATATTTACTCAAGAGTAGATTGGAAGTAGGATAAGCTACTTTTCCCAGAAAATGTTAAAATATTTAAAGTAGGCACTGAATTTGAGGGCTAAATTAATATTAATAACGCCTCGTTCAATCAACCGTTATCCTCAGTGTGGCCCCAACATTATTATAAGCACCTTAAGAAATATTTAATAATGTCATTCATGATACGCAACATAACTGAGTATAAGAAAAAATACAATATAATTAATATGAAACAGCGGAGAAATCTACAACAAATGTATACAGTAAAGCAATTCATTTATAGTCAATTTTATAATAAAATTAAGATCGTTGATTAATCAGTAATGACGTATTCTATTATCTACATCTTATTAAAAGTTGACTATAAATTCATGTCAAGAAAAAATATTGCAATTTGTGACCTATTTTAAAGTACTTATTAAAATAAGCGATAACCAACACTTATTCGTCGGAAAACTTATAATAAATTTAACTATTACATAATCCAAAATATATATATAACTAATTTGAAATGCGAACTAAGACTTAGAAACATTTATCTAGAATACCACTCAAACGCATTCATAGTGTCTAACAATTGGTATGACTTTGATTTCCTCCTGAATAAGGTCCAACTATACATAAGACCATGCCTGTATTTATAGTCAATTCGTTTATAAAATTAAGCCTGTGTGTAATTTTAAATAATTGAATAGGTCATTTCAAAAACCATTTAAGTCATATAATTCATTTTCTTAGGAATCAATGAAAAACCATGTCACTCCAATACGACCACCAATAAGCGAGATTAAAAGGATTATTTATGGTTTAAACTAAAGTATTCGAGTTTTATCATGTATTAAAATGTCATCTTCCTCTAAGGTTTACAGCCAAAAAAGCACTATGAACAAAATTGTGACTTTTCAGTGGTTTTTGAACTGACCGTTTCAATTGCAATATATTAAGCTCGCGTGCTTATTTGCGTAATACTGAAACCTAAATAAACACAATTTTTTACCGTCTGTACGTCTATTGATACAAATTTGGATGCGATTCTGGTGGGATGTTTTGGGGGGGGCAAGCGTCATAAAAATTATCTCACACATTATTTTATGAATAAATCATGTCTTAATTTAAGACTTATATTATCGCGGAATTGAAACATCTTTTACTATGTAACGGGTATTCACGATAAACGGTTTTTTATTCTTTTTGCCGCTATTTCGACCCGAGAGAATAATTCTCGCCGCCACCGCAGTTTCGCCGTGACCACGATCCATGTAACTGGGTCGAAATATCGGCAAAAAGAATAAAATACCGCGTATCGTGAGTACCCGTTACATATTAAATCAACATTCAATAAATTGAATATAATTCATAATCATACCTTTAGTCCTGCAGTTTCAGTCAGTGTGTATTAATATATCATCGGTGAATCACAATAGCTCTTTGCGCATTAATATACCGCTATCGTAGCGGTTTAGATGCGCGTATGGCCTCACTGTTAGCGGGAATACGCTTGTGCCGCTCATTGTATACTACGATGTCATAATTATTTCTTTCATTATAATTTATCTATAGGTCTGTTTTATGGTTCCATAAATAAGCCTATTATTAAGTTTATGCCCTTCGTCTACAGCCCATGCCTAGCCGTCGGATATAAAAGAATCGTGCAGTCAATTCACGACTTCTCATTGTTACATATGAGTCTGTTTCATGTCCTGGTGTTTAAAGGGCTGGTTAGAATCCAAAATTCACGAAGCTTAGTTTATTAAATTTATTGAATCATGCGAAAGAAAAAAAGTAAAGCACAGCTAAGAGAATACTACCGCATGCATCTATATAATTATTTTTGTTATAGACAGCAATCTGTGAGCTGCGAGGCAGCATTGTGACTATTGAAAAATTATTTTCTCAAGAAAATCCTCATTCGACCGCAGTATTCCTCGTAGCTATAAAATGCTATCCATTAGATAATTGCAATAAAAAGCCGGACGCATCAAAAGTTGAAGCAAAAAGATACTAAGAAAATGATTTTCTTATAATACAATGGACCGGGCTTCGCTACCCCATTCCTTTATAATGAATAATTATCACAATCATTTGCATAAAGATGCCGGGAATTTTCCCAGAAGGGTGCGTGTTTTCATTACCCGTTATAACGTAACCCTGCATAATAATTACATAATGAGAGCAAATTGACTTCGTTCTTAAAAGGTAAGCTATTTGTTCGATAAATGAAGATGAGGGTACTTTATTTTTAACTAGCTTTTGCTCTTAGTTTCACTTTGTCTTAATTTTAATTAACGTAATATAGAATTTTATTCGTTAGATGAAAAATTCTTGAAAGGTCCAGGAAAAGTCTAAGGAGTTTCTAACTTACCTTATTGTGATTGCAGCTCATTGAAAAGTTTTTTAACATGTACAAAATATATTTTTAAGCTAAAAAAAATATTTGAACTTATTCCATTACACTACAAATGAATATCGGTACAATTGAGTCATCGTCTTTAATAATTTTTTCCACTTCAATATCAAATTTAAAATATGAGTTATGTTTTTCAATATTTCCATCGGTAAACAGGCGATAATTAAACGAATACTATCAAAGGAATTTTGAACGAAATTGGAAAATAAATTGTGGCGTGTATCTATACGTATAAAAATGTTAATTCTGACAAACTGTATCAACAAGAGAGAGCAAATAAGGGAACTTCATTTATATTTAAATTGAAATGCCACCGTGGGTTTGTTGTCCTGTATCGATGCTTCGGTTTTGTGAAAACGAAACTGTTGGGATAAGGCTCATTAGTTTACGTTAATTTGCATTATAACATTACGTTTGGTTCTTTAAGTTACCAAGTAAAAACAAATAAAGTAGAAAATTATATTTTAAGTAGATGTTACAAGTAAATAATTTAGTAATTTGCATAAAATCTCGTTACAACAACGCATTACTCATAATAATTATGATGGCGAAACTTAAAAAAAAATATACGAGTATGTACACTAATTTCTCGCCTACATAGGATACATATGATAAAAATAGTATAGGAGTATTACCAATAGAAGTAACGCCTTAAAGCAGATCATAGTTAGGGTTAATTGAACCTATGCCTTTTAAAATGTTTCCGCTACTCGCTACGCTTATAAACCCGGTACAACTGAGTACAACCGGAACCCACTGATGCCTATAATACTTGTGACTGGAAAATCGGGCAGTGATTACTATTTTACGTGCGATTACACCCATTTCGTGTCGGCTTTACGTGTACGTATAAATTGCGCAATTTCGGAAGCTAAGTAAATATACCGGTTAATCGAATGGAATTATAGACCAGTGGTTATTATGTAAACTATTGGAAGAGGTATGTTTCCATAGTTTTCAATTGCTTACTGGCTTACTTTACGTAATAGAGTCCAACTGTAGGGGTAGTGGTACGATGAACAGTAGCCACTGTTATCCTTTTTTTTGTTGAAAAAGGGAAACTGTCAAAAGGTACCCTTCAAAAGGTGCCGTGGGAACAACAGGGGTTATGTGGGATGCTTACCGCACTAAAATCCCGGTGACCGTCCTTATCGCTGCGTAGAGGACTCCGGGATCTCCAAAGGAACTCAACTGTAGCTCTCTTAGCGCGTTGCCCGTTGAGCTCCGTCCAGGTGAGCATAACGCTCGCCACCCGGTCTGGTACACACCAGTACGCACACCGGACGGTATGCAACCACACATACCGCCGTCCTTCCCGAGGTCGTTGGCCGGGCAGTTCGAGCTCCCATTCTTTCTGCCCTCAACTCCGGAAGCTCCCTTTTAGGCAGGCAGAGGATACCGTAGCCCTAGTCTGGTCCTGGAACTAAAGGAACTGCCACTGGTATAACATAATCAATAATAAACAGTATCGGAATCTTATTTAAGGTCAGCTACACTGCGTATATACCCATACAACACCCATCAGCCAAAACACAACAGAAAAGCTAATATTATAATTAAAATTTATTGCTTTCTCATATTCTAGTATATTAACAAGGAGATTGCCTCTCAAGTAAAGTATGTACAAAGATTTTAAACGTAAAAACACTACGTAGTAACTCCATGTGATTTTACTCTGTTTTCATACATTAGTGAAGCCCGTTCAAATGTTTGCCTTCACTAAACCCGGCTCAGAGCGTAGTTTCACTTCAGTGCTTCACTTCAGGTGACCTCGGCATAGAAGTAGACGGCTAAGCTGGGCTTTAGTTTTTAATAAACCGTTTTATACCGTGTTGGCTGAATTGGAAAAGTTTTGTGCGTAATTAAAGTAGCAAAAAGGTGGGGAATTCACTTGGTCAGTGGTCGTTGAGGAGTTACGTAAGGGTGCCTTTTTATTTCAGGGAAATGGGAGAGGAATGTTTTAAGGTTACCTGATGCTTTGGAGGAAACTGATTCTTTGTGGTATCGGGTTTGGTGAAATTTTGAAATAAACCTAACCTGATTTGAAGGTGGTAGAACCCTATGTGTTTGGACTCCGGAGGCACCACCGCCGCAGCTATTTCTGCTTACTAACAGGAGTGTTAAGCGCCCCTGTTTTCTGGTTTGAAGGGTGTGATAAGGGGAAGACATACTTATTCGAGGCGTTCCAACTTATTCCTTAGGGGTAGCAACGTATCTGTGACCGAACTCAAGTAAGGCTGATCTTATCTAGGGTTGATTACGGATGTCCGTTGGAGGCAGTGGCCACTTACCATCAGGTGGACTGCAAGCTCGGTTGCTATTTATATTATAGAAATAAACGCAAAAGAAGTTCTACTAAAGAGTAGTGTGCAAAGGCACAAGGTAACAATATACCAAATCATATCACCCATTTTTATAAGCTTAAACGTGTTCACGAACTGAATAAAGCTGGTAAATATTCGGTTTCAAGCATCGTATATTGCCGTAAACGCGAACAGTAGATAATATATATTTTTTGTTCACACTAAGTCCACGAAAACCGGGCGCATTGTTGTTTGAATACGGCACTTACCTACATTCTGACGGAAAAACCTAATATTCGCTCACTGACTTGTCTTACCACGGGTTTACAAGCGAGTGAACGATTTTATTTGATTTGAAATACGGTAATCTGTGTGGACCGTAATATTAATACTAAAAGATAAAATTTCCTATAAGCGCAAAATATCCTATCTTTAACGAAACAAGAAAAACATCGAGAGAAAATAGTTAAAACTAGGCATGGGAGTTCTTCTCGTTTTGAAAGGCATCTAACTGGTTTTATAAGGATTGGTAGTCTACCATACCTATGAAAACAGTTGGTAAATGATGGCCTAAATTTTCTCCAGTAAGAAGCGTTTGACCTACTACTTAAAAATGTTTAGTACTACTACTATCAGTTTAGGCGACGAAATGTATTGTTTATATTTTTTGTTTTATTTTATTATTGTTTTTAATGTTTTATTTTCTCTTGTTACACTGGATTAAAACTATTACTTTTTTATTGTATTTAGAAGCAAAAAAATATTTGATGTTAACGTTATGTGAGAGTTAGAAATAAACTATTACTTTTTCTAACCAGCGAGGAGGCCGGCAATCAGACAGTAATGGGTCGACGACGAGTGACGACGACGAGACGTACGATTCAACTCTCATGTTCGCTCGCTTCTCGCGCGCGGCGCTGATAGAACTAATCCCTTAAACTTCGTGGACGGTGTAAAATAAAACTGAACCAACAGTCTCGTTTTAAACAGCAACACAAATATTTGAGGAGCCGCGTTAATGTTTGCAACAAAAAGTATGGAGTCAGCAAATACCAGAACTTTCTTCGTTTCCTTTGTTTTTTCATTTCAACGTCGCTCGTCCGTTCTGAGGATCCGAAACCTAATATTAACTTTAGAATACGTCGTCATCATCCCATTATTGTCCCACTGCTGGGAATGTATCTACCCTCAGAGTGACAGAGGCTTAAGTCATGGTGCACAGCGCGGGCCAAATGCGAATTGATAGACTATACTTATAAAATAATTCTCAGGTGTGTAAGATTCCTTACTATGTTTTCCTTCTCCGTTAAAGCAAGTAATAATTGATTTCTAATTTGCACGTAAGATAAAAAAATTGGAGGTACCTGGAATTCGAACCCCCAATCAAAAAAGAACGGATGTTCTTGCCGCGAAAGAGCAAGATGTGGAATGAGCTTCCTCCCGAGGTATTCCCGGAGTACTATGACATGGAGCTCTTCAAAAAAAGGTGCAAAAAGGGCTCTCATATAAAGCCGGCGATGCATTGGCGACTCCTCTGGTGTAACAAATGTCCATGGGCGACGCTGACTACCTTCCATCAGGTAGCCATCCAGTCAAGCCATCCCCCACCCCTCAATTAAAAAAATATATACCTTCCTGCTTAATTTTTTTTCGACAAAGAAACCAAATACAAGTATTGAAATAATGAAATTTTTTAAAAAGACACATTTAAAACGAAAAAGTGATCTAAGTCAACCAAACCAATGGTTCCTCTATGATCCCCCTCTATAAATTTCAGGCTGCGACCACCCCTCTTAGACGGAGGTACATACGTGAGAACAACTACATGAAGCATAGACGGTACATGAGTCATATGAAGCTAAAATGTAATAAAGATTAAAACTAAAACCAAACTATCCACTCTGCTGCTAACGCAAATATTTGGAGCGCTAATGGACAAACGGACAGCGGCTTGAAATGAAATAAAGATTTCGTCGCTTGGTTAAAAGCATTGTCACTTCTAATAACGAACAACGCCCTATGTTCTACGCTGCCACAACATTACTGAATCACATTTAGTAACAGAAAGGATTAGAATCTCTGTTGTTCTTCTGTTGTCGTTGTTGTAAGATTCAGGTTTTTTATTTTGCGAAAAATTCTTTAAAGCGTACTGGAACAGCGTGGTGAGGTACTCTCCAGGCCTCTCTTTAGGCCTTCCTCAGCGTGCATATAATGGTATATGGACGGTGTCATCCATGGCTATTTGTAACCAAAGCCATACAGAAAATTATTCTACCGAAAGTCAATCGCAGATGCGTTGGTACTCCTGAGGACTCAGGTGATCACCTCATAATTGTGTAGTCGTAAGTCAGCCGGCATCCACACTCTTCCACCGAAACGCAAGAACTGGTCGACGCTAAAAATGGGTATGACAGTGGTACCTCCTCGGTCGAACCATACTGGCTCTACCACTTACAGTGTGCAGTCCACATCATGGCGAGTGACCACTACCGCTCATGGACGTCTGTGATCAACCCCAGAGACTTACTTTTACTTGGTCTCAGATGCGTCGCTATCCATGAGGACTAAGTCGGAACGCCTCCAATAAGTATGTCTCCCTCACCACACTCTTCAAACCGCAACATAGCAGCGCTTAACGCCGCTGTTATTAGCCAGAAATTGGTGTGGCGGTGGTACCGCCGGAGTCGAACCACAAAGGGTTCTACCACATACGACGGTAATCACCGTTCTCTATAGTTTCTGTAGAACAAACTGCAATAAAGGTGCAAACTGAAACAAAATTCACGCCCAGTTTTCAGCTGAACATAAATATTGCAGGACGGATGCAGGAAGTTAATGCTGAAAATAGAGAATAAAAATTATACAGCGCAACGCTATGGAGGGTGCGCAGATAAACATTAAATTTACGGTTTGTAAATATAACAGAAATACATTATGCTTCCTACTCTCGTAGCTGCATGATATATTATGATTTATATGTAAGTATGAGCGCACATACAGTACACATATCTACAAATCGAACGAGAATTTATTTTTTTAGTTAAATATGAATCTATCCGGGTTTGAACTAGGACCCCTTCTCGTGGCAAATCGGTGTGACTGCGGTCACACCGTCGCGAGGCTTTTGTTTTACAAGATTGAGTAGCAAAAGATCTCGGAGTCCATCTGATTATAAACGGTCCCTACCATTCATGGATATCTGTGACCAACTCCATATACAACAGGTTCTACTTGAATCGTAGAGATACGTTGCAACATCTTAGGACTAAAATGGTCCTAAGATGTCGCAACCTAATATAATTTAGGCATCCATTCCCTTACACCGAAACGCACGCTAAAAAACGTACGGCGGTGGTATCCGATCGAAATATACCGGTTCTACTCGACAAGTAATTTACAATCGCGTGAACTATATGATCTTTGGTATTTCAGAAATTGGTGTGATGATGATTTTGGTGGTGATGCCGGAGTCGAACTACGACGGGCTCTATATTAAGACTAAGACTTAGCTAAAATAATATCCGCTATAGCTCAACTACATAACAACATAAATATCACGCAACATTAATAAAGAATAAACACGATCACAAACAAAGCTAGTGCTATAGAGTGCAGATAAAAATATAATTTAGAGCGCGCGGCGACATAGCCCGCAATATGGCGTTGAATAAATGAAGTGGCCTTAAAATGAAACAGGGATGAACGTCATGTAACAATGGAACATGATGTAACAGGGCTTAAAGGGTTCTCGACAATTGTCATAACCATATTTTTATACAAGTAGCACACAGTTTTGAAGGTGGTAGAACCTTTGCGGTTCGATTCCGTAGGCATCACTACCACACCTATTTCTGCCTAATAACAGCAGTCAAGCGCTGCTGTCTTTTGATCTAAAGATTTTTTTTACAATATAGTAGTAGCAAACGAGCATGCAGTCCACCTGATGATAAGTGGCCACTGCTGTTTATGGACGACTGTAATTAACTCCAGATAAGATTAGAGTCCTACCTAAAGCCGGCCACAAATGCGTTGCTATCCCTGAGGACTAAGTTGGAATACATCGGGTAACTATGTCTCCTTTACCACACGCTTCAAACGAAACTATAGCAATGATTAACTGTTATTAAGTAGAAAAAAGTGTGGTGGTGGTTCCTTAGGAGTCGAATCACAAAGAGTTTGCAACTTCAATAAAAAATTCAATTTCAAAAATCAAAGGCCAAAGATTGGAACCCCGGGTTGCTACAATAATTCAAATTTCCAAGCGCTATAGCTACTATCGCTGCTCATTTTTTGTAAGGAAATAGTTTATATTAGGGCAATCAATCTTTGCATGCGTTGGGGAAAGGACCTCAAAGTTTAAATTGCCCAATAGCGGGAGCTACAATAAATTCAATAGAATCCATCAATCAACCGGTCCGTAAGCCGTCTCTTTGTATCGACTTTTAATTTACGAAAGATTTTTAAGAGGGGTGCAATCAGTGAGCACTTTGCGTCTTGGTATGTGCATTTCAATTTCAATTTTGAAAAAGTGTCAGATGTTTTTTATTTTTTTTCTTTTAAATGTATATCTTGGAATAAGATATTACCCCAGATTTTTTAGCGTGAATTAGTTATTGTAAATCGGTAGAAGCGTGTTGTGCCAGTTGACTTACATGTGAGGCTAATATACATCTTAGGAGTGGCAACGCATCTGTCACCGACTTTAGGTAGAACATTTCAGTTGGAAAGCTTTATATTCAGTTGGTTACAGATGTTCACAGGTGGCAGTGGCCACTTACTAAAGCTAAAAACCCACTGTTTAAGAATATAGCCATGGTTACTCCCACAATTTAAATGAATCCAAAGACATCGCAAATGATGAAATCCGCTAAGCCCTTTGGACTCGAGGGCACGCCAAAGGATGGGACATACGTACATACTTACATACATACGTTATATTACCCTCCGCAGTCGGTTAAAAAAATCTAATTTTAGTTTATTGTTCTAAGTGACGTCTTTATGAGAAATAAAGGTCTTTAAACGTAACACAATTAGCTCACAACGTGTCAAGCATTCGTAAGCTTACATTGAGTTCAAATGAGTAGCATTCAGTTTCCGCTCGGAGGCGCCGCGAACTGCACATCAAAAGCTCTTTGAAATTAAAAGATGTGCTTACAAAGAGAGAGCTTACGACATTCGGTTTGATGTGATGTTTCAGAAGTGTTTGTATTGGTGTGTGCTTCCTACAAATATTTAAATATTGCCGGTTAAGGCCCTATTTACATCTACAGACTTTAACAGTGGCTTGCACCGTAGGTACGTTTAAACTTCCTTTTCTTTTTTTTTCATTTATTAAGGTAAACTAACAGTTACACGTAAAAACATTATCGCCAGTTCTTTTAGAAACTTGACTGACACGCTGCCGCGTGTCTTGATGCAGTACAAGTAAGGCTAATACAAAGTAGATAGCTGCGAATCAGCACCGATAACCACAAGTTCTTATAATATCATGTTGAAAGTGGGGATCGTTTTGTTCTTTAAATGTTAATTATTCTATGGATATACATTGCTAACGGTAACTTTCTGTACATTTCAAACAAAATTATGAACGAATTGTATGCAGTAATGACTGTTAAAGTAAACTATAACAATAACGGTGACGATAGCGATGGAAAGTAACAATTATTCTGTGTTGCACCAAGTTACTCAAAGTTAGTCAAAAGTTAATCAAAAGTCAATTATGACACCGTCACGACGATTTTAGTCGACGTTGACAAAAACAATAACTTTTAATCGACCGGATACAGTTAAGTATTAGTTATGACGCCATTTTAACTGTAACTGAAATAGTGGAACCCATGAATAATGCTTAACCCTTAGCACACCCTTCAAACCAGATGACAGCAGGGCTTAACACTGCTGTTATTAAGTAGAAATAGGAGTAGCGGTGTTCCAAGGAGTCGAACCAAAAAGAGTTTATGTAAAGTTACATAAAATATCATTACCTAATAGATAGGAAACACGTAAAAGATAATCGTTAAGTAGTATTTCAATAGCACTGCCATTGTAGGATATAGTTGGGAAAGTACGAGTAGTACAACTACATTCAGTGATAACTCCACTAACAAGACAGCGCGACTGCCGGCGCTTATCGGGGTTATTAGGAAGTTGCTGCACATAACAAGTTTTGTTTATTTGTACTGAAAGCTTGTGTTGTACTTAAGAATAAATGCATACAAGCTATAATTTTAATCGCTTTCTGTTGTTATAGATATATCGTGATTGGTTACATTAAGCTGTTCATCTCAGTGTTGTACGAGTTTCTGATTTATTTATAGGAACTAGTAGACCCATCGTAGTGGTCGAAATTTGACCATAATTTTACCTTGTCTACTATGAAAAGATATTTGGCATAGTTCAAGACTATGCCAAATCTCACACTTCTCCGTACCCGCAATATTCGTAAAAATGTACCTAAAGTTTTCGCTTCAGGTATTAATAGTAAAATTGAATGTCAAGATTTTTTACGTCATATGGTTTCTTTGTAGGGAAAGACGTGTTAACTTCAACATTCGATACGTCAAATCCATATTTACCCTTGCGATCTTACATCGTGGACCAAGCAAAATTTTAGAAAAAAAACATGGTATCTGTGATCTTTTCAAAGCATTTGACTGTGTAGAACATAAGACTCTTCTGTTAAAGTTCGAATACTATGGTGTACGCGGATTATCTCTAAAACTGCTTAGATCTTATTTAGAAATCGAGTTCAACTTAAAGCTTTCAAATCTTTAGGTTCCTGTGTTAAGTTAGGAGTCCCCTAAGGTTCTATTTTAGGACCGTTTTTGTTTTTAGTGTATATCAATGATCTACCATATCTAATGCAGGACTTATCGAAGGTTGTGTTGTTTGCTGACGATACTTC
>DWNM01000057.1:0-15600 GCA_018250375.1 Narcosius parisi helen
CATTTTTTGGATCTCCCGTTTTTTTGCCAAAATTGCATCAACATAGTGTTATCTACATGTGGGTAAAAGAAAAAAATATATTTTTTTATGGGATTAGTCGGTCAAAACGTACCGAGAAATGTAGTATTAGTAGTAGTAGTAGTAGTAGCAAGAGGTCTAGTGCAAATACTACATTAAGGGTCCCGAGAGGGAATCCTTGACATAAATACAGTAACTGTGATTTATAAAAATAGAATAGACTAATCCATAAAATAGCGGTTTGTATTCTAAACTAAACAATAAATAGTATTTTTATGTAGTTTTACAATAAAAAGGTATCTGATTCAATAAGAGATGGAGTTGAGATTTGAGAAAATCACTAAAACGCGTTTATCTCGAATCTATCATTTTGCAAATACTGCGTTTATCATTACGACGGCAGAACTGTCCTCATATGCAATGCTGAAAACACACTCACAGATCGGAATTGATATAAAGCGCTCATTCTGTATTTCTATTTCAAAATTGGACTTAAGAAAATGCTCGCTTCATCTTTTATAAATATTTTATCGTATAACTTATATACTTAAGTTAAATTTGTTTAATGATACTATCGTATATAAACTGCTACTAACATTAATTAAAAATTATCAATCAAATTCAATCCCACTCAACTAAGTTACAACTAATAAGCAATTACTTAGTTCTGTTAAAACTTTACGTTTCCAACTCGTAATCATTCAATTATGCAGAGATCGATTCGCAACAATTACATTGAGCCTGCTAAATAATTCACTAATAACGGTCCCACTGAGGGTCAGGATACAGGATACAACGCACTTAAATGTTTTCGGGATACGCTGTTAAAGTGCACGATCTCGCCTTTATCTTTGCGTAAGAATCTTGTTTTACATTGTATTCCCGACCCGGGTCGAGATATCTGATTAAAAATCTTCACATTTACATTCTCGAATGGTTTCGCTTCTTTGTTCAGTGGGCTCGCTCCTTTTATCGTTTACCTCTCGTGTAATAAATACTATAAAGGAGAGAAACCGTTTATAAAATAATAATGTATGAGAAAACCTAACCCGTGCCAAATGAAAAATCCTTGCTGCAGAAATTGTTACTTGATCAGAATATTTTTCTTTTTGTTAGATATTAGATTGGATTTTTTCCTTAGATATTTTTTTCGACTAGTATTGGAGCTTACTCTAAAAGAACATTTAGGGACATTCCAATGACAGGAGTAATAATTGTTAATCGAAACAAAATCTATATTTACTCGAAACAAAATCTATATTTACTCTATTCAAATTTTACAGGGTCCGACTTGTGAGATAAATTGGTGAAATAATATTCAACTGTCGACTAATGCAAAATTAAATAAAAATAAAAGAAACTAAATATTTTTTTTCAAATTTGACTCACACAGAATTCTTTTTGAATGTCAACATCTACCGCCGCTTTGGAAGGTGTTTCGCTACGGAGAAGAAGCGGCGCAAGAAACTCCACTCAGTACAAATATCAAAGCTAATAATAAAATTAAATAACTTTTTAACTTTTATACCTTCAGAACACTAATAAACAGCTCTATACATATTTCAGATTTTATTTATATTTTTACGTACTGTCCTAATATTAGGCTGCCAGCCACGGTATTACAGGGATCCTAGTACTAGAGATATTAAACATGTATCATGACCTCAAATTCACGCGGACCGTCAATTTTATAATAACATCATTCAATAAGAGCTACTCCTATTAAATGCAATACGGCTATAGGCTGACAAGGTACCCCACAGAATAATTCGATTGGTCGGACGCAGCACCACTAATACAATTTTAAAGTCACGTGCTAAACTGAAGATCCGCGGCCAAATGAAATCGCCGCCCTGCTCTGAATTCCGCCGGCGTCTTGTACTGTCCACCGTTACTACAAATTTAATTATCTCGCTAATATAATCTACTTGTACCTTCCTAGCTTAGCAGCAATGAAAAGTTTCGTCTTCTTTACTAATTAAATCATTAGTAAGTTTGTGAAATATTTCACTACTTAATCAATTTCACTCTTTTTGTAATTTAACGTTTCGGAAGCGTATATTCTCGTCTGTCGCAGGTGCATATGCTTTTTTAATAATAATAACTTTATTATTCCAAAGATTTGTACAATACTAAGTTATGATACAAAAGTTGGGTATTGTAAAGTTGTTTCAGTTAAACCTGTTATCCATTGTAGGATTTAACCTGTGTCATGCATATCATGGAACATCTGCCGAGATAATAGTAATAAATCATGTATTTTCTTTGTATTTCGCAGCCAAAGAAACAGCTAGCTCGTTAAATGTTGTATTAAACGCTAGGGCTGAATTGATACGTCTGTTAATTATTCGACTTACTAAGTTGTCTGCAACGGAAGTTACGTATTTTAGTTAATTACAACCTATGGTTTATTTTTCAGATTCATTACAACCTTACAAAAACTAACGTTACGGAGAGCGGATAAAGAAATATCTGTATAAGTTACAATTACTTACTAGTGCTCGGTTACCGTTTATTACTAGAGTTAGCAAAGTTATTAAATGTTCGAGCGGAGCGTGTCCGGCGAGCGTCGGTTTTAGTTATCGGACAAAACGGATTATGGAAGTTCGTTGTTCGAAACTGTGCAGTGAAATGTGTACCCACGTTTACCCCATCATATTTATTTGAATTTCAATATGTGAATTAAAATATTTAACCAAGTCTTAAAAAACAAAGGAAATCTTTGTTGTTGGTAAATTATAAGCACTTTGTTTTTGAATCTTCTTAAACTTTTAACTTGTTTATCCCTTTCCGGGCTTGTTATCTTTTCGGGCTTGTTATCTTTTCGGGCTTGTTATATTTTCGGGCTTGTTATCTTTGTTTTTATTCTATATTGACATTTTCATTAGAGAAATTACACACGATCTACAATTTCTAAGTCAATAAGTCCGAAAATGGCTATTTTGTTGTTCTATCGATATAAGATTCTGTAAACCGATCAGGGCCATAGCTGGCAGTCTCGATCCAAATATCTATAAGATAAAATATGTTTAGGATACATTGCTCCTGTCCCTGTAGTTCTGGGTCCAGAATAGTGTTACGATTTACTCTATCTATCGTAAAAGACGACTTACAGGGGACTTCTGGGTTTGCGGGCGATAAGATTCCATGTCCCATGTCGCTTCCACGACATCAGTACCTTTCTAAGGTTTCTCCCTCGTAAACAGAAAAAAAATACATTGCTCCATCTTCCGACTCCATCATTCAACAGTCATCTTGGGCGCGCTGGAAGTCGTGACTACTTAGAAGTTCAACAGGACCTGTGTATCATAAAAAAATATAACTATGATCGCGGTATCGCTAGTATATTTTAAAAGAATTATATAAATGTTATTTTTATTACTCTAACAATGTAATTATTTCTTTAGTACATTGCATTGTAGCTTGATTACGCTAATGTTTTGAAAAACAACGTTTGGTCATATGAAAAAGAACGTACTTTATCATGGCTGCACTTGTTGTTATTTTGTTTTTTTTTGTATGCAAACAAAACCAATATGGCTATGGAATGGACAGTGTCAAGATTTGTATACAAAAATGTTCATCCCATTTCACACTAACATCAACTCGGATTGAGTGCAGGTTGACAAATATGACAAAGCTATTTTACTTGTTATATCCATTTGCAAATGGTGGTGCTACGTTGCCCTACACTTGAAGTTATGTTTACTTTTTAATCGACTTCGAAAAGGAGGAGGTTCTATGTTAGGCTGTATTTATTTCTTTCTTTTAATTGAGCAAACAGCTCTAAGGTATTAAAGATTAATTTAATTATAATTCGGGACTAAGAATTGAAATTAAACAATTTTAATTGTTTGGTTTATCTCAACTCAGTCTAATTAAGGTCGTTTGACTTAAATACCGTACAAAAGTTTTGGTCCTCAACTGTCCATTAGCTTATATTTTATAATACTTACATTCAGGGAAACACTACATATTTTGTTTTAGGTCAAGAGCCAGTAACCGCCAGACCTATGTCATTTTATAACAGTTGAAAGTTTATCATACTTATTTCTGCCTAATAACAGCAGTGTCAAGCGCTGCTATATTCGGTTTGAAGGATGTGGTAAAGAAGACATACATAACCGAGGCGTTGCATCTTAGTCCTCAATGGTAGCATCTGTGGCCAACATCAGGTAGGACTCTAATCTTATCTGAGGTTGATTACAGATGTCCATGGTCGGCAGTTTCCACTTACCATCATGTGGGCTGCATGCTCGTTTGTTTCATTTTTTTTCCTTTGGGATTTGGGACGAGATTTTGCCACAGAGCAAAATATGGCTCGACGTAATTTCTAACATCGTCCCAAACATAATATAAAAAATAGGTAGGGTCTATAAAATGGCATAAGTAGGTACCAATTTTATACATTTTTGGTACTTTTAACATGTTTATAGAGCCTACCTATTTTTTTATATTATGTTTGGGACGATGTTAGAAATTACATCGAGCCATATTTTGCTTTGTGTCAAAATCTCGTCCCAAATCCCACAGGATAAGTAGGTAGTAATTTTATACATTTTTGGTACTTTTAACATGTATTCTTTTTTTAAATTTATAAGGCAGCAAAGATTACGTCATAAAATTGGGAATACATTTTTCAATTAAAATTATATAACGAATTGAAAATGCGTATATACATGCATATTATTATGTGTTCGCGGTACAGAAAAAATCCTTCAATTATCGGCGGCGCAGATAATATAAGCTTTTTACTAATTATGGGAACTTATAAATTTTAAATACTCTGGGCCAGGAAGAAGTTAAATTAAAGCTTATATTTATTTTTGTCTGCATACTTTTTGTATAAGGTTACACTAAACATATTAGCTTCTATATTATAATAAAAATGTATAAAAGTGCTTCAATGAGCTACTCGTGATCCATTGAATAGCTATTATTCTTTTTGTGAGCGCGATAAGTGGTTGACGAGGGTGCCTGTAAGGTAGCCATGAACAATTTTCATACTGATACAATTTCCATAATACGTTTAGGTTAAAGTTCGTGTATGTCAAGAGTTATTATTTAAGATTTATTGAACGAAACAAACTTTAATAAAATGTTACAATCACATAACATATTTAATTAAGTAAATTAATTAAAGACTTAAAGTAATTATAATAAAAATGGGTTATAATTATAAGGGGGGTCACACCATGTAACTTCAACTTTCACAAAAATCTAACCAGCCGTCAAATCAATCGTTACACAACTCCTCGGCAGCATCATTTTAGTCATAAATAATACTTAAAGTTATCCAGTTTATTTCGGTCGGGTGTAGTTATTGTTTTTGTCAACTTCCGTATCTGCCATCGTCGACTAAAAATCGTGGTGACAGTGACATAATTGATGTTAATGACAAATAACGTACTGCAATTCATAATTGTTACACTCCATTGTCAAAGTTATTGTTATAGTTAATTTTAAACGGGTATACGGTGCAACTCAACCTAAGAGTGTCAGCGACTTTTGTCGGAAGTTGCACGCCAAAATGAAGTGCATATACATATAACTTCAAAATTTTTTTCATGTTTACAATAGTTTGCATGACTACTCTCTACTAACACCCATAAATACTCACATTTAAATTCTTCGTCTTGAATTGTAACTAGAACAACATGATTGTAAAAGTAGTTTTAAATTTAAAATTTGCAGTTATAATATTATTGATGTTATTCGTGTTCTCTGCGGTCCGAATGCCACTTATCAGTATTAAAACATAACTCACAAGTGGCAAAACATCATCGTGTAAAATCGAATGCATCGTGTAAGATCAATCAGCTTGAATATGAGTATGTAAATAACTTACTCGAGTGTATTCGGTACTCGCCACAAATATTCACCCGTTCATCGCGCAGTGACTGTTTTTGCGCGGATGAAAGGATTATACATCTATGTTCGTGCTCGGTGCTTACATATTTGTCATTGCTCGGAAAGTTGTTCGGATTCTTGTCCGCAATAATTCAAATGAGGATTAGAATGAAAGGAAATATTTCGCAATGACTAATGATAATACATAAATTTAATTAGTCATAAATAACATGAATAATTTATTTATTTATTAAAACCCCTTAAACATGAACGTAATATTAAAACAAACATCATAACATATAAACAGTTATTATGAGTTATCTATAAAAGATGGATATATGCTACCGCAGACTTTTAGTTCGAGCTTAAATCATAAAAATTTTAATGTAATAAAAATAGTGTACGAAAACTACGGAATACGTGGTCACATTACTGTATGAGTGACCCCATTGTGATCTAATCCTTTGTTCCTAACAAAAGGTGAGACGTAATAAAATCTGAAAACCAACCGGCGTTTAATTATTACGACGGCTTTTGTCTGAGTTTTTGTTGGCAAACATTTTAATGCTTATCACTTCTTTTCGCACCTTGCTCTTCGGCGCTGGAAAGATAGAATGAATAAATACGCGCTGAAAGGACTTCGTCTTGAATATAATCCTGATCTTGAATTAAATGCTCGTGCTAAAGGAGTTTCCTTGAAAGGATCCATTACGTTCAGGAAAAAGTAAATAATAGAACGAGAAAAAATATTTATTATTTGGTAATACCTACATAATAATTCTAACGTTACAAGGTAGCAGAGTCCTTTGTGGTTCGACGCTGTAGCCACCACATTTTTCTGCCCGCAGCAGTGTTAAGTGCTACTGTATTGCGGTTTAAAGGGTGTGGCAAGAGAGACATGCTTATTCGAGGCGTTCTCACTTAGTCCTCAGAGGTTGCTACCTATGGCCGACCTCAAGTAGGACTAAAATCCTATCGGCGGTTGATTACAGGAGAACATGAGCAGCGGTGGCCACCTAACCATCAAGTGGACTGCATACTGTTTTGCTTTTTCATACTATAAATAAAAAGTGCTATCTTGGTGCAACCTAAAAAATATAAAAATTTGAATATAAGTCACTGAGATATCATGAAAAGGCGTATTCCTTTTTTTGGAAACTCAAAGTTTTACTACGCTGAAGCGCTGAGACAATGATTACACTGTCTAATTTAAAATTAAAACCGCAGCGCTAGATTCGCTACGAAGGTCAAACATTCTCGCGGCCAAAAAGTCGTAACAGCCTCGAAAATCACGGCGCTTACGTGTTTTCGGTTACTAAGCGACTGAGTGCAATGCAGCGCAATCGCCGCAATTGAACGGGACACAACAGTGAATCCTGGTGTATTCTCTAGTACTTTAGTACATAGTATCTCAACGATGTCAGTATATTCCTTACATAGTTTATTTTTATATTATCACGCAAATGATCTAATTATACAATAGCACCTGTAAAGTTGGGTACATTATGAAAATTTTACTTTCAATTTAGAAAAGCGAAATGTTCCACCCCCTGACCTCGGCTGAAGGTTTCTTAAGTAGCTGTTTATTTACAACGCCATTAGTCCAATGTTTCTTTACGTTTCTCAGTAAATTTACATAATTATTTTCGCTTAAGCCATAGTATAATTTCATAGCAATTACCTCATGTTGGGGTACCTGTGATGACAATTATGAATAATATATTAGCATACTTGATAATTTGGGTCATTTTTACAAGGTTTTATTCAACTTTTTTTGTTTGTTCGTATATGTTCGGGTCAAATCTTGCAACTTAAATTTAACCCACTTCCCGGTATCCGATTGAGCTGAAATTTTGCATACACGTTTAGTTTGGATTTCATTTATTGTGTACATTTATTTATAACATTACGGTATGCAATACTGGAATCACGAAGTAGCGGCATACCGCATTCGGGTTTCTAGGAGTTGGAATGTTGTGTGACGTACAGTATCACAGTCACTAGAAAATCAAGCTTGAAATTTAATATTTTCCAGTGAAGTCTTGCCTTCAAATGTTAAACTGGTTCATAAATCATAATGTATTTAGGTACCACTCACGCGGGATCCAGCAAATCTTTGCATCCCGCGAGATTGAGTATCTCCAATCCCGCAAATAATGGGATTGAAATTTCCTTATAGGATTGCATTCCCTGGGCCCAATTATATTATCCACGTTTTATCTAGGTACAATAGTTTTATCATAATATTTCAGTTATTATGACTGTAATTTTTTTTATGTCCCACTGTTACGCACTGATCTTTCCCCACAACTGAAAAGGCCTGTGCACTCCATCACGCTGCTACAACAGGTATTGGTGAGGCGAACCCATATCAGGGGTTTATAAAGCGCCCATAAGTCCTGCGTCGAGATTTAACAACTGCTGTCGTACTATAACCATCTAAACCGACGGCTGAACGTGCTCTCTATAGCAAGGAAGTACGCGTAAAATTTTGCCACTCGCGATCACCCTCCCAATTTTCGGTTTGTAAGTCAGTTGAGATCTATGTACATTCTCGTTTCGATGTAATTTTAAACAAATTTTAAGTTAAAAACTCTGTACGTTTTTTTTATTTTATGTAGTTTTATGACCCTTCATTAGCGACTCACACTTTTTAAGCCCAGTAGTTTCGGTGTTCAGGGGCGGGGAAATGATCAATTCTTCTTTATTTATAAATACCTTTGAAGCTATTTACTGAAATATTTAATATATTTAAGACACGCGGGCAGACAAAGAAATAAAAAATAGCATTCATATTGGTATTATGTACCCAATCACATGGTTAGGAAAGTAGTTAATTACGTTATACTCACAATCACACAGACCCTTTTTGTTATCATAAAGTTAACAACAAATGTTAAAGGAACACGTCTCTCTTTCGGGTATTATTAAGATTGAAGGTCTTGAATATCATGTAAAAACCGATTCATCAGTCTTCTCGAACATAGTTACCGCTTTCCCGGGTCCGATTGGGCGGGCGCGCCGTGAAATTGCTACACGTCACTAGAATTGAAACTGCCGTAAGTATAGACTTGGCCTCATATTTCTACCAGGATGCAAAGAATATTTTTTTCAAGCGTATCTATGTATATAAGTATGTATGTATGTTCCATTCTTTGTCAGGCCTTTAAAAGGTACCCAGTGTCGTGAGAGCGATAGAGGGTTATGTGGGATTTTTATCGCACTGAAAATCCCCCCGGTGGTGTAGTCTTCGGCGCTGCGTAGAGGACTCCGCGATCTCCAAATGAACGCAACCGGAGTCCTTTGAGCGCTTGAGCATAAAGCTGGCTACACCGTCCAGTGTGTACAATGGTACGTCGCAAGGCGGTTTCCAAGATAAGCGAGAACAAACAGACAGACAGACGAAAAAAAAATTTAATAATGACTTTTGTTATAAGTAAACTACTACTAGTCTAGTCTACTTTCGTATACATTTGGTTAAAAGCTGTTATTTAGACGTTACAAAAAGACACTCAAATTTTATTTATCTGGTTAGATAGAAGATATTCGTAAAGCTTCGCAGTTTCTGTATTTGCAATTTCCGGTTACTTCGGTTGAATATCAGCGAGTTTGGCGACTACCGATTAAACCTACAAACTAATTACATACAAACTTTCTCCAACCAATCGACTTTTCGCCCTATTGCTATTGATGTCGATAAATTTTCCTTTAACCTCAATTTCCATTATTTGTCCGTAACAAAGATAGTAGAACTTTTCACGTTGCAACGCTTCCACAACTACACCTATTTCTGCGTTATTGTAGTTGGGTAGTGTTCCTATCTTCTGGTTTCAACGGTATGGATAAGTGATTGATTGACATCATAGTTCATCGTGAAAGGTACCATCGCCATGCCTGTTCCTACCGTGACACAGTTTTTGCGTTCGTTTCACCACATTGATTGTCATAAAATTAGTTCATAAAAATAGCCGCTTGATAGACTGTTTTTACACTTACAGCTCCACACTATGGTTCCGTGTCGTCGGTGCCATGAACATACAAAAGACGAGTACACAAACACTCAGACCAGAACAGAAATCATGATTTAGATCTCTGTCTAGCCAGGGATTGAATCGGGAACCCTCTGCGCGTCAAACCGGTGATCGCTCCGCCTCGCGGGTCGTCAATGCTATGGGATTGGATATTTGGTCTACAATCTACAGGGATGTTTTATATCCAACAAATATTCTGGATAAAGTTTGAAAGTATGATGATCATAATTCCTGAAAACATTTAGTAAAACGTTATGTTAAGCAGTATTGTGTTTAAATTAAAATATCTCCAACGTTGACGGAAAATTTATAAAATAATTTCTCCATTGTTTTTGTATGTTAATAATTACAGCCCATTTCGATCTACCCTGCTTCTTTTATGTAAATACTGATTTAAATCTATAATTATATTAATACGTGAAGCGAAAACTTTTGGTACCTTTTTAACCGACTTCCCAAAGGAAGAGGTTATATGTTCGTCGTGTATATATATATTTTTACTAATATTGTGTGCATGGGTAAGTGTGAGATTTGGCATAGTTACAATTCATAGTAGAGAAGGCGTGCATTTGTGCAAGCTTAATTTATATGGTTGATTTTCGACCTCTGCGTAATAATAATCAGGTTGCAGACTATAATACATTACGCGGTATTAATTAGGGTAAAAATAGTACATTTTTTTCAAATCCCACTCAATATTATAACGATGAATTTTTTTGCAATGCGCAGTATGCTTTCATATTAGAATTAAATTGCTGTATCCGTTTTTTCACCCCCGTTTAAAAAAATGTAACATGACATACATATATAACCAAAATTATACAAATTCAACTATTTTACACATTTTCTGCGACCGTCGACGACGTTCGTTAGCGGTCGTTGACGACAGCCAGCACCTGTCGTCGACGATCTTCGGCTGAACTGTCACTCCTGTATTAGTTTACTGTCGCTCGTAGGTTACCTGCCTTAGTATCTAGTAGCTGCAACACATTATTTTGTAATCGATAATATGGCGGCAGAAGTAACCACTTTATATCCAATAAGCTGCGCGCTTGTTTGCTTTTTGTAGTTGCCAGACTAGTCTTATGGTATGCCAGGTCCCTTGGGCACACTAAGAATTAGGGCCCCGTAGGATTAACAAAACCAGAAAATCATAAGAAATCTGATTTGGTGAACTATAAGTATTTCAATAAAGAAATGGTACAACTCAAAAATATTAAAAAAAAATGCTGTTTATAACCGACTTCAAAAAAGGAGGCGGTTCTATGTTTAGCTGTATGTATTTTTTTTTCGTATAAGCGATAAACCTATTAGCCTGTCGGGGGGCCCGTTAGGGCAGGGACCCTGAGCACAGGCCCTGTGTGCCCTTAGGGTGAAGACGGAATAGACAGTTGTTTTATATAAAAAATCAAGCATTTGTAGCAATCCTTAAATCCTTTGGCATAATTATAGCTTTATTTTTTTAGCATTTTTAACGATCGATACTATACCTGGACATATTACGCGAGTTACAGTATTTATGTTTTTTTATTTGTATTAAAAATCAATTATTCATTCGAGCGCAGCGGTGGTGTTAAGCTAGTTACTGACTCGTAAATCATTTGTACGTGACTCAACTACCAGATAAACACGTTTCGATTGGGATGTCCGTTCTACTTTAAGACTAGCATTTAAAACGTCGGTTTGTCGATCGGAAACGTTTTACAAATTCTGTAAGTAATTGCAACTCGTTTGCGGCTTCCATTTTATAAAAATGAAGGACAGAATGGAGAGAATATTTACGTCATAATCTATATATAAAACTGTTCTGTGACTGACTGTTCCAGATATCAACGCACAGTTGAAAAAGCTGAATCTAGGATCCTGAAATTTTGCACATAGGTTCTTTATATAGCGTAACTGAGAAGGAATTTTGGAAATTTCACCTCTAAGGGTGTAAAATAGAGGTTGAAAGTTTGATTGAAACTCGGCATATTTCGACGCAGACACTTTGAAATTTTATGTTTCTATTCTGGATAGAAATAATTTCGACGTTTGAGAAAATCATCCCCTAAGAAGGTGAAATAAGGGATGAAAGTTTGTTTGAAAAACTGCCGATTTTAAGGAAATTTCTATGAAATGAAAAACCTGTTTAACTGTTTTTGGAAAATAAACTCCTACGATAATGAAATAAGAGATGAAAAATCGTATGAAAGCTAACGAATTTTAAAACAAGCTTTATGAAATTTGGCATTTAGGTTTGAGACAGAAATAATAAAACACCTATTTCATCCTTTTTGTAAATCAATACCTGACGGGGTAAAATGCGGGAATATGAATTTTTATACCATTTTGTGTTATAATTATTAAATCGCATGAAGTCGCGGCCAAATACTAATTTATTTATATTAATATTTATACTTCATTTATATACGCATGTCGTCAACTGTATGCCGAGTGCCCATTGATAAGCATGGACATCTTTTTGAAATTTATGTGATACAGTTATTTAATTTTTAAAAGTTTTTTGCTAAAAATATACTATTTCTAGAATAATGTAAGAATGTATATATTTTCTTTATACTGGTCTTGTTAATACCGGTAATTCGAATTTAAAGTACTTTAGGTTTAAAAATAATATTTTCTGCTATATTGCATAAATAACCAGACTTATCTGTGAGAATTTAGAATTACAATAGTGCAAGGACTTATCATTACCAACAAAATAATACAGCCCTCGAAAATACATATATAGACATTCTCCCTCCAAATCCAGTTTAAACATTTTATCGAGTAACTAGATTATACCAGATCAATGCTATATCGCAATGCGTAAACTGTTAGGACCTGATGGAATCCTATTTGCCGAGACTGCATAAACCGATTACGACAAGTTGTGACAAAATTACCGACACGAGATCTCTGCGATCAATAACACACGATAACGAGACTTGGCAATAAGTCTCCCAGCCACATGGTGAGCTAACTTCTCCAATATGCTATTTTGGGAAAACATACGGCACTGAAATAGGAACGAATACGCCGGATTTTTAGAAGATTTAATTTATAGCAAGTGTAATAAATCATTTGCTTCGTTCTTCATTTCCTGTTATTAACGTATCTATAGTTGGATTATTATTTATGTTTTTGTATTGCTAGTAGATTTTTGCCTACCCAAATTTTATGTAGGACATAGAATAATACGACGGTCATTAATTTTATTCTTACAAGAACATTAAATTGCATTTTAATGCCAGTGTCGAATAACATCACTCCTTCTGTTTTCATCTACCTCGTACGAGGTGAAAGGAGAAATACATCAAGATTTACCTGAGAAGTAATAACTTCAAAGGTAAATACACTTTCTGCAGTTATCGACAGATTTTAAGAGAAATATCGAACTTATTAACGTGGTTAGACAGAAAACTACTATTGAATGCAGGATAATATGAAGGTCATCAAGATTATAGAAAAAAAATCAGATACCTACCATGAAGCGTTTATAATTTTAAATTTGCTCGAAACTTCTAAATCATCTGTTTAACCTGCAACGCTCTACCGTGTGTTTTATTTTCATACCCACTAAGCGGTTTTCCAATAGCGACAGTGCACGTGTCGTTATGTGTGTAATGATCTAATCAAACAAACACAGCACACCACTAAGACATTTCGGATAATTTGGGTAAGTTTCAAATGTGTGTTATTAAAGATTCCGCATCTAAATATAAGTGAGAAAATTGCTATCTTCGTACGAAACATGGCTTTCAATTTCAAACTTGTATTTTCTTTCTCTTGAAGACTCTTGAGGAGAAACAGCTCACAACGATCTCACCAAGGTTGTTGTACGGGAGAGACATTTGCATGAAGCATAGTCATGAAGACAGTATTAAATCAAAGAATAAATGATTTTAGAAAATAAATGCTATTATTTGCGTTAAAACATAATTGATTACTGGAAATAATAGACGCGTACCTACATAATAAAATAGGATTCCAAAATCTGTCATCATGTCCATAACTCAACTCAGTAGTAGTAACACAAATCTGAAGCCGACCTCAGTCTACAATATTATCTGGAGTTGACCTTAGATGTCAGTGGGCGACAGTAGCATGTTCCTATCACGTGACTACATCCTTGTTTTCTGCTTAAATTATAAAGAAAAATATATAACGCCAAGAATTATATTTACAGTTTTGACGTTATAAAAATACACAAATGATTTTTTACTTTCGACGATAAAATATTATTTCATAAAGACAAAATCACACTAATTACAGATACAAAAAAGAAATACAAAAGCCTTTTCTTGAGAAATAATAGTTTTAATTGCTATGTTTCCATAATTAGGATCTTAAACATTGTCTTTTAGAAAAGTGTCCTATCATTATAACCCCGTTTTTTTATGATTTAAGTGGTAATGGTAAGTTTATTTCAAGGGCTTCCAACTTAACTGATAGTGTATAAGGTCACAATTGAGTCAAGAACGAATTAAAGTTTCAAACTGTGTCCAACCAAATAACTGTAATCTGCTTGTAGAATATAAGTGCGCCTGTCGATTAAACCACATACACACCATAGGGCACGTAGTACGTTGCGACATCGTGTAATGTTACGATTTGGAGTCGTAAAATTATCGTTTGAATCGTTTGAATTATGGAAATCGCTTTACGAAAAAGTAACTCAAGTTTTCATCACAAATTTACTACGTCCATTTTTTACGATGCACGTCGTAGATTTCCGCGACGCGACATGACAACCAAGCAACTTCGTAATGTGCTACCATATTGGCTACCATTTAAAGTATTGTGTATGGGTTTAACCCTTTCTTGTTTAACAGCTTCATTAGTCAAGGTCCTAGAAAAAATTCGAAAGCCACAAACCTGGTGGTTTGTGGCTTTCGAATTTTTTCTATGGTTACCATACCTATTTTTGCTCTGTAATTAGAGTATAGATTTGAAACCTCTTTGTTTGAAACGCATTATTTTGCATTAGAAAATTGGAAACTATATCGTTCAAATTTTAAATGCTATGGTTGAGAAGATTTACGTGCATAAGGCATCAAGTATTCAAACTTCGTCGCAGGCTCGATTCAAGTATTAATTAGTACAAGTATCAAACACTCAGGTTCAAATAATTATCCAATAACAGATTTTCTTTTTATATGCAGAATCGGAAATTTTAAGAATCTACCATATCTAATCCACTTTACCCAAGACTAAGTCCAACGTCTTCAATAGAGCAAAGATTAATAGAAAATTTAACGAGGCCAATAATTCCAGCTTTGCGGAACACGTTGCCCATTTGTATCTCTGAATGGAACGACCTCGTGAAAGCCGCCGGCCATCAATCTCCGACCCCCTATACCGAATGGACCCAAGTAAGAGCTGCGAGTTGATAATGACTCCTTACATCACTCGTAAGTCGTAATGTCTTGGGAACTTCTCAAACCAGGTAACTAATTCTCGACGGTCGGGTACATTTTGTGTGAATTGAACTTTGGAATCGTCTTCCAAGTTTCGTATAGTATATATTGCCTTTGTCAGTAGCATTTTATCGTTTTAATTATTAATTGAGATGTTTTAATAACATTTAAATTATATTTTTAACCGACTCCCCAAAAGGAAAGAGGTTACTCTATTCGTCGTGTATGTTTTATTATTTTTTTATTTTTTATGTACGACCAGCGATTATTTCGCGATGCCGAGACCGATCGACAAAATT
>DWNM01000058.1:0-15587 GCA_018250375.1 Narcosius parisi helen
CATCTTATAAGAATTTTGTTTTCTGTTAGAGGAAAGGAAGATCAAGAAAAGAATATCCATGGTCAAGAACGTTGCAATTTTATTAACGCTGATAACACATAATACTGATAGAAACGGAGTAAAGACACATTAAGGCTGTGATAGTGTTAGTATGTTTACAATCGGGTAGAATTTAATCTGATAACACGAGCGTAATAGTGAGGCCGTACTGAGAACAAGCTAATTCATGATTTCCAGTTCCACCACGAACGAGACCATATGATATGATATAGGTATAGGATGGCGTCAATATAGATTGAATTCGAACTGTTCAAGGTTGAACTGGTTTATATCGGGAGAAATTTTAGAAATTGGAATAGGTACCTACATATAAGCCAATATCCAATTTTTAATCTACGGTATCATAAAAGTAAAATAATGTTGAAAGGTTGAAGGAAGAAGACTAAGCCCATTTCGATTTTTCACCTTTTTAAAATGTGTTCTATACGTTATACATGTATCTTCAAAAGAAGTGAAGTTAAATCGCGATCTAAATTGAACATTAACATACTTATGTAACGAAATCAATAGGACGTCCTTCAAATAACAATGCCACTAAATGCGATTTATAATACAGGATCATTGTTACACTTCTTGCATAGCAAAACTTGAAAAACATCATTTCACCGGACTTTCTAGGTTACAGACAACATACAGTTGTACCTACGTAACTTTAGTTTATTCGAAACTAAAGCAATTAGAGTTAAATTTTCACACAGATTGTTATAATTTACTACTAAAATAGAATACGTTAATATTCAACATTTTCCGTCATGAAATAATGTTATAAATTTAGAGATATTTAGGAAACTTTGTTTTAAATTAATCAAGATGCTATAAATTTAGGAAAAATATTTAGGATTTTAAAACGTACATGTGTTAAGGCAATAGGAAACTAGAACTATTTAGGCATAGAATTCATGTAACTGTACTGAACTCTAGGTCTCACTTCAATGATAAAAAATATACTTAACATTTTAAATCTACCCTTAATTATCAATGATAACCTCAGAACAAGCTATACTTATAATTTATCACGTTATAATGGAGTGAAATATATTTAAATTTAACTATTGTTAAAAAAAGTATATTTGAAATCAATATTATTAAATTAGCCATAGTTAAAAATTGAGAAAAGTTTAGGACTCTCTTGACATTATGAGGCCGGGTGTAGTCTCGTGCGTGACAGTTCCAGTCACCTCCAATATGTCACGAACTACACGCGCTCTTCGCGCAGCACTAGCAAATGCACGCAACGTGCGCGACCGAGCGACCGCGACCCCCTCGCGGCGCCGGTATCATGCACACATGCGCGATATATGTTAATACAGAGACTAGCCACTCACACAAACTTGTTTATCTCATGTCACTAATACTATTTCTATTAGTATAGAAGCAATACATCTAGAGTAAGTAAATTTTAGTAGCCAAAATATATTAAAAGGTAGCAGAAGCAACATAAAACGATATGAAAGTTATACATTTTCATTGTCGCCAAATTTCAAAACTTTACACACCTGGCAACCTCGTCGAAATCAGCTGTGCGGTACGATCGATAGATGTCGGTGGGTGTCTCTTTATTTTCGATGCCGTATATAGCATAACGGTATCCGTAGTAATATTACTCAGCTCGGCTAGCCAATAGTTTCTTTCATGCGTGTGGCAGATCGCGGTCTTCTTTGATAAAATTGTGCGTAAAGCCGGGTCGATGAACAAATTCGGCGCGAGAAGGATGGCTAATTATGCAATGCGTAAAATATCAAGGGGTATTTGGAGACACAATCGCGTCAATATTTAAAAATCGAAGTATATAGCTCGAAAATGTCGTGAATGGAGTAAGAGCGTGTTGTGTTTGTTTTCCCTGTATCGGTGGAAACGATGGCCAGTTCTCCGACGAGTATAGAGACGCAAATAGACAGTTTCTTGGAGCAATTCAAAAGAAGTGCTTCGAAGGCTATGGAGGAACGAATGGAGTGGCCCGATGGTCCGTCTCCCGGTGGCGTAGTCAAGTCCCGCAGCAGTTGCTTCACCCTGGATGCTGCAGCTGGTAAGTAACCGAAAATATTAACTATAAATCTACCATGGATCTTCCATATTACCTACGTATAGCAAAAAATGTTTATTATTCGACACTTCTACGATTTATTAATAAAAATAGAATAAGTACACTATTGCGTATACAAAATCTATGGAAAACACATACCTATTTTTGCATTACTAACTAGATGATGTTAAAATATTATTTTAAACTGATGATAATGTTATAGTGACAGAAAATTAACTACACCACCAAAAAATGAGCAATTATATAAAACTAGTACTATTTTTATTTCTACAAACTCATTTTACACGAGCGACACGTGTTTTATTATCCTAAAATTGTAAGAAAAACAGCCAAAGAGAATGTGATCACGACGTTTATAAACAACAACAAAAATTGCATATCATACACAATACCTGACTTCCGGCTATCTATTACAATTTGACAGCAACTGTTTTTTATGTTGGCAAAGGAATATTAATATAATTTCTGTTTTTTGTTCAAATTTTAATGTATAATGTCCACGAACGATTTCTTAATTTAATTAACGTGATATTTAATGTTATATTTAAAGCAGGACTTTAGAGTACAAAATCAAATACTCAAATTAAAACAAAAATTTGAAATACAGCCTACATAATGTATTCGGTACAAACTTCCGTCTGTTGAAATTTGGCACGACATCAATTCTTTTTTTTTTTAAATCTCGAAATAAATCTGAGCGTATGGAATAGAGGATAAGCTACAATGAGGTAAACAAAATATTTTAGCTAGATTAGTTTTATGAAAGACGTAAAAAAATAGGTACAGAAGATGATGTCACCACAGATATCTAAGTGTAAAACACTCGGACTGAACATTTTCGTAAAATTATATACGTCCTGAAAAACACAGTTATCTAGTTATACTCAAAATAGCGTGCAGCCGAATTTTTAAGGCTTATTCATATATAGTTCACGCTTGATATATCATCAATCCTTCCGAAAGTACTATCATGTGAGCACAATTATTATTGAACATGATATTAATTACTAAATATTATAATTACTAACATAACAGAAATTAGGTGATTTGTATAAAAAGTTTGAATAGAAATTCCGAATAAAACATTTGTACAATTGGGAGGTAACAATGTTACTCTGTGCGATGGGTATATATAAGCTTTTCCACTGTCTTCGTCCAGGCTTCCCTTTTTTGAGAACGTGACTGGTTGTTTAAATATTACGGTTATCTACGTAGGTCCTTACTGTTCTATCTTAAAAATTGATGTTTAAATCAGCAGGCTTTCGTTACAAATACCGCTTTGCAAAGTTCTTGTACCTGTATCTATTTACAGGAAACAGTTCCCTTTAGTCCTCAAGGGTACGAACCCGTGATCGATTTCAAGTAGGATTGCTATTCAGTTTAGACTATGTTGCAATTCTTATGGTCAGCAACTGACTATACTTATGTCCATTAGGTACTTTTATCATTTAAAAACATAAGTATTCCGCGTGATAAAATGGTAAAACTGTCGTCTTGACCAATAAACAGATTGGTCTGATCTCACTACATAATATTTTATCATAAAGAAGTTTCACTAATTATTTTTCGTGTTGTGTCGTCACATGATAAGTAGGTAGAGGAGCGAAGGTAAATTTCCCAAGCAGGATGAAGTCGTTTTATTTCTGATGGGAATCAATCCCGCAGTTGGCATCTTGAGTTGTCGTGACGTGACTGTATTTTTGACTAAATAAATTCGCTCTAACAAAATTATATTACGAATATATTTCAACATAATTCAAGTTAGGTAAATTGTATTAAAACTTTAAATAGCAATTTTATTCAGAATACAAAATGTGTACAACTTGGAGATACTTAACCATGTTACTTTGAGCGATGAGTATATATAAAATCATTACTTTAGCATGTAACTATAATAAACGTACAAGTGGCAACGGATATGATGCCGGGTGGCGGTTGAACGTTCGCTTTTGTTCCACGCCAATGCGGACCCTCTCGGTCGCTCTTTACACCTGATACTCGACAAACTTTTTGTTAAATACAATATACTTACATTCCCGAAAGTAAAACTGTTTCCTGTACTCGACTTTGTTTTATGTTCTTTCGTGTAAATATTACACTTCGCATTTAATAAGACTAACTCAAAAGGTTATAATTATTGCTTGGGAAATCAAGAATCGAGATATCAATCAAGAGTTATAAATTTTAGTGTTCTACTTTGTAAGAATTCTAATCAAACATAAGTAGGAAACCATACAAATGATAACACTGTAACTTAGCTGCTCGCGGTTTACTTATGGGTACTAACTTGATATGATCAATGAACATAATATACTCATACGAAGTAAATGTAACATTTAATTCTGAATTGTTTTAGAAAAAGGCAAGAAAACCTAAGTGGGTTCATTCTTATTTTTATATACTTACATAAATATATTGTTCTCAGGTTTATTATATTTTATGAACGACACAAGACTTATTAGCGACATAGTACTTGTAAGGATTGTACTGTAATTACCCATTGTTATTAGTAGACCTGTCGCAGTGGTCTAAATTTGACGATAATTTTAACTATGCACATAAATATTATGCACACCCGCTCTTCTATGAACTTTTATTATGTCATACTTCTCTGCGTCTCGTAAAAAGTAGTTTTTCGCTACACGTATTATAATACACTTACATTATTAAACAAATATGTAATGTGAGTATAGATATACAAATATGACTACAATTTTCCTATAATTTTTACGCGATAACGACATATACATTAATCGCGAAAAAAGCATTCTAAAATGACAAAATTATGTAACTTTTAACACCATATTAATATTATTAGAAAGGGGGAATTCAGCATTAATTGGCCCAAACCTCATACGATAATAATTTTTTCTCACGGTGGTCAGTTTCGGACTATGAGAACCTACACGTAGTCTTATTTCTTTCCTATCATCATTTGTAGTTAAATATTGGTAAATATTGAAATGTATAATTCTTTTAACTTTTCCTTTCATTTATGAATATAATCTTTTTTTATTTATAACGTCACCCAATGAGAATAACACAGTTTCGGTTTCTCGCAAGATTTTGTACGAAAGTATGATGCAAAAAATCGTGATAAAAAAAATTTAGTACACAATATTTTACAATTTATAATGCTATACTGAAGTCGGATTTGTTAGCTAAGTAGTCTCAATATTTAATTATTTGTGTTGCGTCGCATCTTTATTTGAAATACGCGCTTTCTACAGTTATGACGGCGAGCGTCGATACGGAAATAACGACAGTAGCGCTAACTAGTGGCGGCGCACTGTACTATTGACGTGTTCTACGGCGTCCTCCGATTTTATTCACAGAAAGTGTATCGCCATATTGCTTCCGTGAATTCAGTGGAATAATCGTACATTTCTCTTCAATTATGACTATAATATCAAAATGAAGTGAAGAAAAATAAACCACGTCTGAGGATTTATACAGAATAAACATTTTTACGCGTCTAAGTTCACAATATAACGCGAAAAAGGTGAGTTTGATTCTTCCTTTGCTATGACTATATGGCCCAATATTCCACGGGAGTTCGATCCGCTATGCGATAATGAAACTTAAAAAACGCGATTAAGGTTAATAATTGCACGGTTTTTGTTATGTTTATTTACATTAATTTGAAAAGTTATCGCGGTTTTCTTGCAAGTGTAGCGGGGTTGTTGGAAATTGTGGCGATCGGGGCGGGTTTGTCGTGTCGTTCGTTGCAATTCTCGCTGTACATACACGTATGTAAGTAGGTACATGTGATTTGACATGAACGTTCGTTTGTAGTGTAGCGTGGTGTCGTCATGTCTTTCGAGAAGATGGAAGTGGTGAATCCCGCGGAGAAAGAAGCCAGCGAGGTGCTGCACTCGTTGCTGTCGGTGGAGCGGCGGAGCGTGGACAGCAAGGACGCGATAATAGTATCGATTCCACCAGACCAGAATGGCGGCGGTGAGTACGGCGAGGGGGCGCAGTGGCATACTCCAGTTATGGGCCAGCATTCCGTTTTCGAGCTTGGTGGCTCACAGAACATGCAGCAACACACTTACAACGGACACCAAGAGCAGGTATCTATCACTCACATATTTATTATTATGTGTATGTTGTATGTGCCTGTATCTGTATGCCTAATCAATTGTTCGATATCTTCCAGGTCCTCTGGCAGGGTCATACAATCCAAGTAGAGAATGGTGATGGCAACATGCAAGGTATGTCTGCCACATACATAGAGTTTGAGAGCAATGTTGAACCCAACGAACTTGACATTGATACAAAGCCAAAGGTTGACAAGAAAACTGGGAAGAAAAAAAAGAAAATGGCAGAAACTGACAGTGACGAGGAGGTCCTTGATAATAAGTTGGAAGACAATCCAACTCAGGTAAGTTACTAAATATTAAAATAATTTATATGTAACATACTAATGTAGCGAGACAAATATTTTTATTATTCATTGCAAATAATGTTTTTATAGTATTAAAAATCAATTTGTATGAACTGTTTATGTTACTCTGTTGTTAAGTACAAATCATTAACTATTCTTTAAATAACAATTATTAGGGAAACTAATATTATTTGATATTTTGAGTTCAGAAATACCATTGTTGTATTAATAGAACATAATGGGTAATTGCTCATATTTGATATATTAACTACTACATTTAGTAATCTCACAATATTGCATAGCGAACTGTTCTAAATCCTATGATAAATAATTATTTTTATATATCAATTAATTAGAATATATATTAGAAGTAAATAAAAATAGATGTGTGGCGATCACATATTAAAATTCCTATGCTCCTCGTAGTTTATGATTTATTTAAAAACTATTTTAGTTGAGGTATCCTAGTTTTACCTTTTGAGAAATTGTTGTAGCGAACAATCTGTAATCAATGCCAATTAGCATTGAAGTTTTAATTGACGTACTACATTCTTCAGATCAGAACAACCAGTGTTTAACACTGCCGTTATAAATTAGATATAAGTTTCATATTCTTGCTGCCGCAGTTGAACTGCAGCAAGCTACAAGATCTTCGTTCATGTTTCAATTAACTCAAGTCACGATTTAACTAAGGGGCTAGAACTTTGTGGTTTTACTGAACTGTCAAAACTAATTCTGCCTAATAACAACTGTTAAGTGATGTTGTCTTCTGAATTGGGGGATGTGGTAGGGGAGATACACTTATATGTTGTTCCAACTTAATCCTCAGGCGTAGCAAGGCACACAGGGCTGACCTCTGGGGTTGATTATGTATATACTGGGGGTGTTAATAATAATTAAGGGTTTCAAAAATTCTGCGTTCAGTGTCTCAGAAAAGTATTGTAAAGTTTTTTTTATAATATTGTCACTTAGTAGCTGGAGAGTAGTAAAAATGTCTTAATTAATGTGATTCTTTATAATATTCATGTTAAGTGTCGTAAATTAAGATTCTTACGGAGATATAGGGGAACTTAAAAATAATTCTATGATTTTGTTATTAACATAGATTTTTTGTTTGCTATTTCAGGTCAAGGAAAGATTGAAAAGAGGTTGTGACTGTAAAGACAATTGCTATCGTGGCCTGAACCCAGAAGCTGTGTATCGCCATAGACTGAACATTGCAGAACTTACCAAGAGTGAACATGACATGTACTTGATGGGCATCACTATGGCTAGTTTAGCTAACCCAGCGGAGACATCACGGCACAAGGTCAGAAGGAGATTGAGGGCCTGCTATGTGTACCAGGGTAGAAAGGTTTGCCTAGAAGCCTTTTTGTACTTAGAGAATGTAACACATTATCAACTAAAACGAATTCGGCAGCATGTTATGACTCATGGTGTTGCACCTAGGATACACGGCAACGTTGGGAAGAAACCATACAATACTTTCACATTAGACATATATAAGCATGCAACAAATTTCTTAAAAGAGTACTTGAAACAACATGCCAGCTCACCCAAAGATGTCCAACCTTCTGGTGAAGGTGGCAAGAAGGCCAGTAAGACTGTGATTATCCAAGGCGATTCTAGGAAGCACTTATTTGAAGCATATAAGGAATATGGGGAAATTCTTGAACCTGGAGTAAAACTTATGGGTTATTCCACTTTCCGTGCATTCATGAAGGACCAATTCCCACATGTGAAATTCGCTACTAAGAAACAGGATATACCAAAAGACATTATACCGTTCCGTAGTGGGAAATGTATGACTTATGATAAAAATAAGGATCCTGTTAGAATACAACAGGAGAAAGAAAAGGCAGAGGCGAAAAAGGCAGCTATGGAGGCTAAGAAGAAGGAGGAGCACGAAAGGGAACAACAACAACAGGCGCAGCAGCAGGCACAACAACAACAGCAACAGGTCCAACAGCAACAGCAGCAGCAACAGCAAGTACAACAAGTGCAAGTACAACAGCATCAACAGATGCAGAACCAGGGCCCACATGTAGTCATTCACCAGCAACAACCACAGCAACAGCCACAGATGCAACAACAGATGTTGGTGCCGCAAGTGAGTCAGCACCAACAAGTTCTGACCCAGCAAGTCGGTGGTGTGCAGCAAGTTTCACAGCAACATTGTGTTCAGCCACTCGGAGTGTCCGAGGAAGGCGGGCAGCCTGTGGAGATGGCGCAACAAGTAATACCTCTGGCTGTAGTGCAACAACCGCAGCAAGCGTACTTGGTTACTCCAGTTTCACATTTCCAAACGAGAGTACAGGGAGCATGGTACAGACATTGACAAAAATATTCATCTTTTGTGGGACATTTAATTCAGGTGGTATAGAATCTAGTGCTACTATACCCCACGCATTGAGATCTCGCATTGACTGAACAGTTAGTTGAGTTGTTATGGTTCCCACTGAAATTATATTGTTTATATGAAGAGCCACATGTAACTTTGGCAATAAGTTAGTAAGGTTATTTAGGCAACACCTTTTCAGTATTGGTTGATATCTGATTTAAACAACTATAATTATGTAAGTATAAAGGTAATCATATTTACACGATTTATATTAGCACTAGCTATGTAGTTTATTTTATTACTTATGATTTTTATTAGATAATTCAGATGAATGGGCAATTTTATACAAGAACATTGTATGTTTTATTTTATGCGTTTTAAATTGGTAATGAACTTATGAGGGAAAGAAATTGTTCAACAATGTGCAGTATTTTGCTTCCACTATGTTAGTGCAGAGCACTCTGAATTTGAACTTGGACTTTTAAACTACTCATCTCTAAGTGCTGGGCAACATTTAACAGCGATACAAATCGTGATGAACTCTCTTAAGGTGACTTCTGACGATCCGTATCTCCACGGACGGCTGACGAGGATCTATAGCCACGAACCCAACCAAACGCCTTCCTACGGTCCGTTGCTACGAATCCTCGTCAGCCGTCCGTGAATTTATGGATTATCGAAAGCTACCTTTAGTATAGACTGCTTAATGATATATTATATCCATCTCTTTTCTTGTCGTATACCCGATACTTCATAGTTAGATGAGCCGTTTTAAATGTGATACGATCCATTATGCATTTAGATAGCTGACTATGGAATTTAAAGGAGAACGAAAACGCCAAGATTTATTTGTTCTGTTTACTCAAAGTAAATGTCAGTTATTTTTCAAGAAATGTAAATATGATGCTATGCTGCTGGTTTTATACCGTCACTGAAAATATATTTTTTAAATGTAAAAATGAATTAACATATGAACTTGATAGTATTTTTTTTTAAGCGTAAAAAAGCTCTAGATGGCCCACAGTCACTATAAAAACCCTTCGCACATTGGATGGCTGAACAATTTTTTAACCAAATCTTTAAAATTACCTTTGTTGGCTAAGTATCATTTCTTTTAGTAAATGACAATTATTTTGTTCCACGTGTGCCCAGTCTGCTTTGTCTTTTTAAGTGTGCTCTCAGTTTTGTAGGTGTAGCTCCTTAGGCTTATAGTCATTGTATTTAATCACAGTTTTAATTTGTCAAGATTATCTTGAGTTTTATTTAATGATAAGTTGCTCATCACAGCACATCTGCAAACATTTTAATAATAACATTCATTTACCAAAAGAAAGCAGTGCCTTCAATATTAAATGGAATTTGTAAACATAGCTATGGTGTGCGATTTAATATTGTTTTGTGTAAGAGAGTTAGGATATATTTGTAGGAACCTAATATAGCAATGTTTTAGTTACAGAAGTTTCATCAGATAATTTGTATTTTAATACATATCAAAATGAATTAAAGGAGAAATTAGTATTGGGACATTTTATTTTTTATGAAAATTACGTGTAAAGATTTGTGATGACACAGTTTAAATTAAATAAATAGTATTGTACGCTGTCTACGCTGTCTTAACTTGTTTTAATAATTTGTATTTATGTGAAGTTTATACCACACAATCATATGATTTTTGTGACTGTGATATCAATTATAAACAGATTTTTAATCAGATAGAACTTAATGGTTTAAAATCCTACTGTATTATTTCTACGTCCATCTGATTTTTAATCTAAATACGTTTTTATAGGGGGTATACGGCTATGCAGGGTTGCCTATCGAAATATATTTTGATTTTAAAACATAGACGTGGACACCATGCAGTCAGATATTGTCCTATAAAGAGCAATAATTATATATGTTAATATTTCAATTTATATGAAATAGTTCACTTTAAACTTAAAAAAAAATGGAATTAATTTACTACACGTAAGTGTAGCACAAATAAGTATCCAAATGAAAGACATTATCACATAATTATATCGATTATTATATTGATATTTACCGATAGGGTACAGGTTATATTTTTAATGAAATATAAAATTTTATTGAATTTATTTCAAAATGAAATGTATAGTCATCACTTATGACGTCATTCGATTTTTCTCTTAAAAAGGAGTGTTCAAGCTTTTGATGATGAATCATGTACTACATGTACAATACTGGCATACCTATAGGTACGCCAGTATTGTACTGTATTGTATTGGCATACCCATAGGTATGCCAGTATTGTACGAATCAATGTTTTAAATTTTTATCTATAAGAAGCTGCATCAATTTACTAATACTACCACAATTTAAAAGACGCTTTCTATACTCACAGCTCCACACTAGGACTCCCTGTGTCGTGGGTGCCATGGACACACAGACAAATACACAAACACCCAGACACAGAACAGAAATCTAAATTCATCATTTAGATATCTATCTGGCCGGGAATCAAACCCGGGACCCTCACCCTCACCCCTTAGTTTTCAGAGGTGTTGTCTCTGATCGGCTTCACATACAACCATTGTATTACATATGGCTGATTATTTACAAATCTATGGTTTCCGGTAACCACTTAAAATTAGCCAAACTTAATGCATTTCTCACTTATATTCCATAAAAAGACGTGTTAAAAAAGGTTCTTGTCAGACAGTAGTACCCTGGATACATAAGAACCAAAATTCTCCCTCAATTTTTAGTGCTTATTGCAAAATAAGCTATGCCGAACCATTCCAACAAAGTTATATCCAAAATTTAAAGACATTGAAAATAGTCATAGTCACTCGAACAGCTTTATATTTTTACCTATAAGTGTACAATTTTTACATACATAAGACACCGATTTTAATCATCCTTTTGAAACTAGTATTTTAGAATCTTATCTATTTTGGACTTTAACGAACTAACCAAATAGATGTCTAATACGTAACAAATTGTTCATACTGTAGATTGCTGCGTTGTGCTGAAATTAAAGTATAAAGAATCAATGGGTAGTATGTGCAGCTACTACGGAGGTCCAGTTAATCCAATAATATTTGTTGGTGTGGCTATGTGTAAGATCTATTTCAGGGGTTGCCAACTTGATTATACCCTAGATCTACTATTTATTAATTAGATTAGACTGTCAAGCCCAAATACTTTTCTAAAATTTATATCTTTGTCAATTGTCGATGAAAAAAAAGGTCGCCAATTTTTACTTTGCCTTGCCACGACCGACTGCATATCTCCGCAATCGACAGGTTTAAAGATTTAAAGATTTTATTGAACAAAAACATCACAAAAAATACAGTAACTCGTAAACATCTGCAATAGTAAGAAACTGTGTCGCAGGTGTTTACGCCCATCCCGGGTAACAGTAATGATCAATACACAATAATTTTCTTATTTCATATGTACGTACATATGTTGACTTGTACGTACATAGGTTGACTACCCCTGATCTATTTGACCCATGCAATACTAGAAGTATGTTTTGCAGAAGCAGCATTTGGTTACTTTGTCTAATTTAGAATACCCGTAAAGATTTTACTCGTATCCAATATCTTAAAACTCGTGGTCGCTAATACTCCATGGTGTAATTTGATCTGGACACCTGGAGTAGGACTATTATCCGATAGATTCCTTAGACATATTACCTATTTTACTATTTAATTTTTGTCGTGTAATTTAATGTAATCAGTAAAATTGTTTGTGATAATTTTAACGGATAAATGAAATATGACACAAAAATCATTCTAGTATGGAATAATCGGTTTTATTGGTCACCTATAACCTTATTGCAATGCTATAGTGATTCATTTTAAAAGGTCTTATGAAACTATACAATTTATATAAAGTATTTCTGTATATGTGTGTATTATAATTTGACCACACTGTTTAAAAAATATCCTATGCCACGTTTGCACGCCTGGCGTATACTGCAAACCGTAAAACGTCCATAAAGTTTGATTTAATTTAAAGCTATGCTACAAGCTAGACAACCAACACAAACCAAGTCGAACGCTCTATTCGCACGCTTGAATTTGTGATGATTTGTTGAGGTTCGGCAAGCCGGCGGACAAGGCATAACAGTTGTGTGTTACTGCCATTAGCTGTTTTTGAATAAGGTACAGATGTCCATTAAAAAAACCCACATTGATTTTTTTGCAAACCCTTTTACTGAAACAAAAAGCAATATGTAATGTGTAGTGTCTGAACTATTCTGTCCATTTCTATTGGAATATTTTTTAAAAAGGGAACAGACAAATAGGTACTGTACCAACACTTTATTTTAAATGATTTATTATTGTCTAAGCACTGACAGCGTATCAACCATAAGTATCTGTATATAACAATATTTGTGCCTATAAATAATGTCAATACAAACCAATCTTCAGATTATACCTTTTTTTAATAAAGTCTTCTTTACATAAATTCTGTATTTTCATACTAAGATGTATATGTGGAAGAGTTATGAGACAACACAGATCTAAATCTCCTTTATTTTGATCTAATTTAGATGTAATTTATATAACTTTTTAGTATGTGTGTAATCATAATCATTATAAATATAGACAGTACAGAAATGTGCCTAGAATGTATGCTTAAACATGTATTTTTATAGTGCAATAACTTGTGAGATTCGAGGCAGTTCAAATTGAGATCATTGCCCATTACACTAACAAAGACAAATGAAAATGAAACGGAGAAGTTACAAGTTAACAAATTAATGGGAGCAAAACTTGTTTGTATTCTAGTAGGCCTCTGTGTAACTTGGTTATTCGTTGGCATCGTTTGGGATGTGGTGTTTGCTTCTAGAAGCGTTAAGGTATAATAATGTGGAGCACTTCCCTAGTGGTTATCGAAACCAAACCTTTGGATGCCGTTTACGCGATCTTCAATTCAGCTTTTAATTTAAATTTTGTTAATTTAGGTAAGATTGTCTTAATTTTGCTATTTGAATCGTTTTCTTTTATTTAATATCATCTCGAACGAACTAGTAATTATTACAAAAACAAATAACCCGACTGCTTATAAATATAGCTACGGTTACTCTTACAATTTAGACGAATCCAGCAACATCTCGTATGTTAAAATTCGCCAAGTCATTTGGGCTATCGGGCGCGCTAAAGAATAAGACATACGTACCTACATTCATACGCTCGCTAAAGTTTACCCTTGGCAGTTGGGGTAAAAAGTTAGCCAAATATTTACTTTTAGAAATCACTACAAAGTATAAAATAAAGTAGCTTTCTCTGTCCCTATATCCCTTTGTATAGTTAAATCTTTAAAAGTACGCAACGGATTTTGATGCGTTTTTTTTAATAGATAGAGTGATTGAAGAGGAAGGTGTATACGTATAATACGTTCACAGATTTTCTGTAGTGTATTCAGTATCAGCATTGCACCCGTGCGAAGCCGGAACGGGTCGGTAGTATAATATAATTTGATAATAATAAGTTCGATAATTTGATACCAATTTATAAAGTCGTATAGTATCGTGTCGTGTCGTATCGTATCGTACCGCGTCGTATCGTAACGTATCATATCATATCAAATATCTGAATAACGAAAACCTCATCCAAATCGCATCAGTAGTTTTTGAGAAAATGGCGAACATACAAACATCTATTATTACCAGTAGACCCGTCACAATGGCCGAAATTCGATCATAATTTTAAAAATATTATATTTTGCACACCTTCTCTACTATGAACTTCAACTATGCCAAATATCACACTTCTCCATGAGCGCAATATTCTTAAAAATTTACCTAAAATTTTGCCTGGTGTGTATATAGATTTATCAAAAAAACTAATTTTAGCAAAAATAATATTAAAAAAAAAATCGAAACAAATTTATTTAATCCCTCTCAAAGCTCGCCCCAACCCTTCAACCCTCGTCCGCCTCACCGATCTCGAGTGGCCACCCTAATTGCCTAATTAGTGCAATTAATTTACCTCTGCACTGTAACCCATCTTCTAATGAACGCACTAAACTTAGTCTACGTCTACTTTAGTGTATGGCACCAATAAAACAATCTGTGAAGCCATGGCTGTGAAAAGTACTGTACCGCACTGTACTGTACTGTAATGTACTTACCGTAAAGTGCTGTCCAGTAATGTTCCGTACTGTATTGCTCACAACGTAATATACTTACCGTAAAGTACTGTACCATAATAACCTGTAGCATAATATATTGCTCTGAAAAGTACCGTACCAAAATATCCCGCACTGTAATGTCCGTACCGTAAAGTACTCTGCCGTAATGTAATGTACTGTAATGTCCCAAACTGTAATGTACTGTAATGTCCTGTACCATAATATCTGATGACGATTAAGTATTCCTGGCTCTCAAGCTACAATATTGACCACATCTCTACCTTGTGACTGATATCTATACTAATAACGTAGCAAATATATTAAAATAATTCATAAGCCTCCAAGATGAATGTCAGGGTATAAATAAGAAAGGATGAGTCATTTGTTTGTCTTGCTACGTCCCAGCAGTTATCGGGTTAACCTTTACCAAGGCACGTAACACCACCTTTGCTGGAGCTGTTTGTGCAAATGTCTTATAGTTAATCAAGTAGTCTTACTGTCTCAAGATTCTTAAATAGTTTATTGACGACCCCCGTGGCTGAGCGGTCACCATACCGGTGTAACGCACAGTGTTCCGGGTTCGATCCCCGGCCAGTCAGACATCTAAATGATGAATTTAGATTTCTGTTCTGGGTCTGGGTGTTTGT
>DWNM01000059.1:0-15486 GCA_018250375.1 Narcosius parisi helen
TTAATTATCACTTGCTTTACGGTGAAGGAAAACATCGTGAGGAAACCTACACACCTGAGAGTTCTTTAAAAAAAAAATAGTTCTCTATCAATTCGCACTTGGCCAGCGCGGTGGACTATGGCCTAAAACCCTGTCACTCTGAGAGGAGACCCGTGCCCAGCAGTGGGACAATGATGGGTTGACGACGATGAATTTTGAAACAACTGGCGACGCAAGCCCACAACGGCGTATGTGTGTATGTGTACCCCCACACGTCACCGTCACCATCGAGATCTCGCGCGTTCGTAGGGCCCCACGCAAAGCGACGGAACGGCATAGCAGAGGATTTTTTATGCGACAAATAGAATGTATGACTGTATGTATGAATGTATATTTTATGACCGTACTATTGTAGGGGGTAGGGGGAGTATCTGAAATTTTGATGGGGTCATAGAGGATTTTTTTTGTTATTCAGTCCACATTTTTTCGTTTTAAATGAATATTTTTACAATTTTAATTATTTTGAATACTGGTTTTTATTTTCATTGTTTAGAAAACTCCAGCACGAAGTTATTTTATTATTATTTTTTATAAGTTGCTTTTGTTTCAATTTTTCGCCTACGATTTGAGGGCGGGTCAGGACCCCTATGAAGTGCCCCCCCGCTTCTAAGACTACACCTGACTATTATGCCATATTCTATGATCAGATTACATTATAAACAGTATAATGTGAGTAAGGAACGTTTTATCACGCGGGTATATGTCCGAATGTGTGCCTCAACTGCATGCATGAATTGACCCGCTTGTGTCTTACCGCGGATCGCATACATGGTACATAACAGAGCACGTATCTATGAAACGTTGTGAGTGGGACGCATGCAGATGAGAACCGCAGGCGGTTGCGAACCAGCGTGATAAGAAAGAGGCCCTAAGATATTCCTTAAATAAGTCTCGTATTTGATGCAATGTTTAGTCGTAACAAATCTACATTTCATGAAATAATCACAGAAATATATGATAGATCAGATTTAGAAAAATATAAGCAGAAAGATTTCCTTACCGAGTATACAAAACGAATATGCATATTCCCCGAATAAATACTGATATAATTAGTGAGACATAATATACTTAACCTAGTAGTTTCAGAGAGGAATCGAAAAATAATTTGCACATAAATCTATACTTATTTATGGCCTAACTTATCATTAAATCACGTACAATGGGACTGTTTCATAAATGCGACAATTTAAGATCGAAAGAATTATCATGAGAGGCTTATTTTAGTAAACATACGAAGAAAATATCCCGAGCAAACCAAGTTTTTGCACAACTAGATGTTTAAAAAAAAGACCTCAAAGGTGCGTGAAATCTACAAAGTCACAGCCAGCGCAGTGGACTATGACCTTATTCTTTCTATTATAAGAGGAGACCCGTAAATAGTTACGCAGTATCAGCGGTTTCAGCTGTGCGTTGATCTCGATCAAACTCTGGACAAATGCAATTCATGTCGTCTTTTATCATCATATAGATTGATCTATAAACGATCTTATAGTGACCGATTCTCTTTCTACATAATCCCGTTATCGTCCCTATACTTTCAACATAATCCCATTATCGTCCCTATACTATTATAGATCAATCTATATGATGAAAGACGACATGAATTGCATTTGTCCAGAGTGAAAGTTAAGCGATTAGCTAAGGACAAGTGCACTGAACCACGCCAGAGCCGAGACCAAAGTATTGGCTTTTTTCTGTCTTTTTTTTCGAAATGTATAATTGTTATTAGCCCTAGCGGATTTTATAGCTTCACCGGGATTTGATGGCGAGCGTAAGACTCATTCAAGACAAGAAGGCCATGGACTGGAAGGGAAGGATTGTTTTAGTCACCAATGCCAGTTTCCTAAACTGTCCACCTTCGCTAAAGAGACATAAGATTGCGAAGCCTGCTATTGCCGGATTCCTCGCCATCCGCCTCTTGTGAGACATAGCGGCTGACCCAAGGTCACCAGTTAGGTACGGACCTCGGCCTCGGCCCGGTTACCCTAAAGTGGGGAACTGGAGAGACACGACCGATCGCGCGGGGATACCTTGTGACGGTTTTGCTGTAATGGGGTCCTTGTCACCGCCGGTGGGGTTGGTGTGTGTAATATCTGTCATTGTTAAGATCATGTTGTGGGGGCCGGAGGAGCTTCTCCCAGCTTAGGGGCGTTATCTAATGTGATCTTATCGTCAGGATAGTCTAAGACATTTTTTGAGTGTGTAGAGACGGTGCATCCCTGTTAGAGATGTATTTGTCAACGACAATAAAACATTTGTCACGGCAATGCAACAATTTTGTTCGAAATATAAGCATAATTGTCTCACTTATAAAATTACCCATTTCTGCATTATATCAACGATTTTCAACGTTCGTGTGTTTAAATTCTAAACTAAAAATAATTTACAGATTTATGTGCAAATTGTTTTAATAAGTCATTACTCACTTATAACATAAGCATCTAAATAACATCAATAATCGATCTACAAAGTTAAACGTCGGGTGCGGTCAGAAATTGGATGGGTGACCATTAGTGGCAAAATTTTACATCGGTTCCCCTTTTTATCATAGAAGTACAGTCGTTAAAAATCCGACACCACCCACTAACCATCCCCTCCATCGATACGTAGTAGTGCAATGTGGTGGAATACTCTCCAGAACTAGCCCAGCAGTGGGGAGATACCCGTGCCCAGTAATAGGCCCAACGTTAAAATGGATTGCTCTTATTTTGTTTTATTCGACTCAATTTTCACTAAGCGATCATTAATTAAATTTGACTAGTAGACCCATCGCAGTGGTGGAAATTCGACCATCATCTTAAAAATATTATCTTCTGCACACCTTCTCCTTTATGAACTTTAACTATGCCAAATCTCACACTTCTTCATGCGCGCAATATTTGTAACAATGCACCGAAAGTTTTCGCTTCACGTATTAATATATAGATTACTTTATCAACAATCCCTTAATAAGAACAATCTAATTTATCAATGATCCCTCAATAAGAATAGATTCATCTGATGGACGTGGCTACCACCGCGCATGGCCAGCTGTAATGAACCTCGGATAAGATTAGCAATACTTGAGATCGGTCACACATGCGTTTCTACGCCTGAGGATTAAGTTAGAACACCTCGGGTAAATATGTATTGTTAAACTACCCACCAATAGTTGTGACGGCACCAATTTTCAAATTTGAACTATTTAGCGCTGTTGTTATAGTGAGTAATGGTCCTTAGGCCTCTATGATCATTACTTATCCTACATTTACTGATTACAATAATACCGTCTTAATCTCCATACCAGTAAGTCAATCTTTTAGTCTTTTCTTTCCATTTCTATCCTTAATATCTAACATTCATATAGGAGTACAAACTACATATTCCTCTAAACATATATATTGGGCATGAGACAGTCCTCTAGTGTCAAAATAAAAAACAGCCGTAATTTTGAATAAGAATTAAATAGAAATTGGCATTGACAAATCGTACTGAATCTTTGACAAATGACAAATATGTACTCCTTTTGAAACACCTCACACTTTTGACAAATATATAACGTAGCGTAGAAGCAAAACGTTTATAAATGTATGGTATTGTATGGTAGTCATTAATATTTGTAGCAAGAAAACTGTGCCCACAGACACATGGAAACGGTTGCTATCACCACCATCATTCGCTCCAATATAAGCCATCTTGTCAAAATGTATTTCGTCAAAGCGATAAGCCATTTTGTCACAATATAATTTGTCAAAGCGGTAAGCCATTTGAAAAGGATTACATTACAGTAACAGATTTGAATAGAAGACAGAAGTTAGGGCAATCAGCAAACACGAGATGTTATTGTATAGATTTTTCGCTGCTTACTTTAACAATTATTTGTAAGTCTTAATACAAATTTGTGCTTCTGTAGTACTACGTACTACGAATAAAACTTATGGTCAAATAGTACTTGACCATAAGTTTTATTCGGTTCTTGCTAATACTCGCTGTGAGTAATTGTAGGAGTATTACTAGGAAATAAGAATTAGGGCCGACCTTCACCCATCCGTTTAATAGATGAAACCCATTTTATATCAATTTTAGTATGTTAAAAAATATATCGTAAGTGGGTTGGCTAAAAAAATCCTGGCCAGACTATTTTTAATTCAAAGTTCAAAAATGGTTAGTATGACAATGTATGAAAAAAGATCAATTTTCTTAAAAATGAGCCTTTTCCTCCAGTTTGTCATATATCATTCGTTTGCAGAGTTGGATCCTTATAAGCGACAGTATCACATAGCGTAATATTACAGCATGTTTTTTCTGTAAAAATGACCAATTTTTATACATTCTCATTCTAACCATTTTTGAATTTTAAATTAAAAACGTCTGGGCCAGGATTTTTTCAGCCAAACCACCTACGACTTATTTTTCAACATACTAAATTTCACATAACACAGACTTCATCCATTAAACGGACGGGTGAAGGTGGGTCCTAGTTTGGATCTTAGATCATATCGAGTATTATATCAATTCGATAACGTTATAGTAACATTGTTGTTGCTGATTGCCATATTACAAAACAAATTTAGTATAGCTGAAAACATTAAAACATCTTTCATACTAGCGATTAATGATCCTACCTGCGCGTTTTACCAACGCAACGTTTCCGCAGTTTATATTAATGTATTTAGTAATTTAAATTAAATTAAAAATTAAAAATTGTTTGCAATACAAGGTAAGTCTACACAGCTATATAAAGTCACGAGTGACTAGGGACTTATTATTAATGTGAGATCTCATATACTGCGGTTTTTTCAGCTTATAGGAGGGTAGGTAAAGATTGTTCAGATCTCAAGTATACCCTCTTTGCGCAGACAGATTCTTAAAGGGTTGAACACCCCAGTTTTTTATTACATGATGATACAATACTATTTCAAATATATAATTTTAGACTAACATTATCGCGGAATAAAATTTTTTTTATTGTGTAACGGGTACTCACAATACACGGTTTTTATGTTCTTTCCGATATTTATACATATTAAAAATATTTCAAGTATTATAACATAATAAACGTCATTCAAACATCAATCCCAGTTGTTCACGATCAAAAATCGCTAGTATGAATGAAATTAAACAATAAACTGTCAGAAATACATTAAGGATTTTAAGGATACTATATGATACCTACTACATGTTATCATAGACACAGAGATATTAAAAACACGGTTATATATGTATGTAAATTTAAAATAGACTTTCAACCTAAGTACTACTTCATTTCTCTCAAATGAAAAGTTTTGTCAAATACTTTTTTTTTGCAAAATTTTAGCTTGAAAATGTTGTTAGGATTTCAGATATTGAATACATGTTATATGGCGGTGGTAAGAAGAAGTTACTTAGACATTTAACTCATAAAGTTTTGTCAAAAAAATGTTTTATTTTGCAAAAATTGTTTTCGAAAAAATTGTTAGGATTTCAGATACTGAATACATAATACATGAAGCGGTGGTAAGATTAAGTTACTTAGACACATAACTTACAGTTAAATTAAATATAAGAGGTGGTATTTTTTAATATTGTCAAAATAAAAAAATGCTCAATTCCAAATTTTGAGTAGCAGCGATCATCTTAAAAAGCTTAATTATAAAAATATAGTGACATCACCATAAAAATCTTTCAAAATTATTATTCGAGAGAAAATCGTGCGCCTTATTAACGTATTCAAAACGCTAGTATTAAAAGATTTTTATAGCGAGTAACATTTTTGGTAACATAAAAATCTGTTCTCAAACGGCATGCCATCAAAATCTTATACATCGATTAAAGTACACAGTGTTACATGTGTCGCCATCTCTTATTAGGGAGATGAACTACACGTGTGTTACATATGGATGATTTCAATTTATTTACACGCGCCGACGTATGTGTGCGATGTGCAATTTGACTGTGTACGAATACTACAGCTGTCTTTCCATTCTATATAAATAAAATTAGAAACTGACTGGCATATCAATCAACGCACAGCTGGATCTAGGACCTTGGAATTTTGCACAAACGTTCCTCAAACGACGTACGTGTGTACTAAGGAGGGATCTTTCAACATTCTTCCCCTAGGAGGTAAAAACGACCATTGAAAGTTTGTACGAAAACTGAACCCCTGAGTAAAAAAGGGATTGACAATATAGGTCGCGAGCGAAGCCTCGGGTTAGGATTAAATAGAATTAAATTACATTATTTTCACTCTGTTTCACTCTCACTCGTCTTTCTAGTACAAATACCATATCGTATATATTCATTCTCAATAGTGACCCCCTAGACCTGGCTATTTTATCTCTGGACTAGGTACCTTTGCCTATGATGACAGACAAGAAATTTCTTACTTACCCCCGTAGTTAAAGAAATTGGTCGTTCGTCAAAACGGTCAAAAGCTTGGTACCTATGTCATGATACTATGTTGAGAAAAACCGTTTTATTTTTTAAGGTATTTGTCGTTATAATACTTTATTATAATTGGAATGAAATTCATTTGATGGTGAGAGGCTACTGCTGCCCTGCGATCAACCCCAGATAAGATTGCCACAGATGCGTTTGCTACCCCTGAGGACTAAGAACTTATGTGATGTATCCCTTTGTTGAAAGTCATAAACTCAACGTAATTTGTTTTTTATTAAAAAATAATGTGTCACTTCTGTCACACATAAGTGGTATGTCGTATTTTTTATTCTTATTAATCTCACAATTGTTTATATTATATAATAAATCCCTACAGCAACGCTTAACACTGCTGTTTTTAGTGTTCTACCATTAAGTCGGTTTCTACAGTCACAGCCCCACACTAGGATTCCCTGTGTCGTGGGTACCATGGACACACACATAGACAAGTACACAAATACCCAGACCCAGAACAGAAATCTAAATTCACCATTCAGATGTCTGACTGGCCGGGGATGGAACCTGGAACCCTCTGCGCGTCCGGCCGGTATGGTCACCGCTCAGCCACGCGGATCGTAAAACACAGAGCACGTAGCAACGAGCCCATAAATAAATGAAATCATCCATAGCAAAGCGATAACGAATGCTGTATCCGACAGATATCAATACAACCTAACTAACTTAGTCTTGTGCATTTTAGCAGTAAAATAATTTACTAAATAGATTAATTAAATGACTAGCAAAAAAATATTTACTCCGCACCGAGAGATCATAGGAAGGATCAGAAAATAAAACATTTTATGCAAAGTTCGCATATTTGCCAAACCTTCACAAATTCAAACGTGGGTAGAGCGTTTGTCTTAGTTTGTGTAGGTTTGCAAGCGCGTGTAGCATAGCTTTTGACCAAGTCAAACGTTTGGTCAAATGGTTTGGTGTTTACGGCAAACGTCAAGCGTACAGACGCAATATTACGCATAATTCGGTTCCCCTGCAACGTTCCATGTTTGCATTCGAATATTCGGGGAATTCTCCGAAATTATAGACAATCCTTCAGTGGAGTCCGTTGATGGTTCACAAAAAGTCCAACCCTGCATTATCGATCAAAGCAAAGCATTTTATTTTTTGAAGTTATACTTCTTTTGGGACGTTTGGATACAATAAATGTTTTTTTACAAAACCGACAGATGAAAAATCGACACCATGAAGTTGGTTAGTGTTTTTTTTTTTACATTTAATCTAACGATAAGGCAGACGGACTACCTGATGGAAAGTAGTCACCGTCGCCTATGGACATTTGCAACACCAGAGTCGCCAATGCATCGCCGGCTTTGCAATATTGCACGTTTTACAGAAAAAAATACATTTTGGGTTTATGACACGATATGATACGTTACGTTACATTAGGTGACGTTCCGTTACATTACACTACGTTATGTTACGGTAAGTATCGGTAAGTGTCGTGTCATGTCACCTCTTTATTATTTTTTTATTAAATGCTTAGTATAACTTCTGACGTGTTTTTTCTTACCTTTATTTGCTTTCTTCTGTCTCGTGAATAATAATCACGCTGCCATTATACTTAAACTTTTGTAATATTTTGGTAAGCGCTGTTAATTATAATAATATGTCGTTTAGTAAAAGACATTATATTTGGAATTTTTTTATAATTTCTTAAACCGGAAGTCCATATTACGGCGAGTAAATTCGTGTTAGCTTCTGTCATATTTATAAATACTTCGTATACAGGTTTTCATAATTGATTGATAAATTAATTGATTAAACATTCCGTTTGTATCTAAAGTTGACGTCATCCACAAAATCCTCATCAGTTTCAGATTCAGATTTATTGTGCATATTCTTCACGATATTAAGAAGATTCTCGTCTTGCAATTCTTCTTCATCCGAGGAAGTGTCTATCGAATCAACATCGTAGACGATCCATTTACGAATCCCGCCATCTTTTGTCAGCGTTAACCAAATCTTCTTCATGATTTTGTCGAATTTCACTAAGATGTACTGTCCTTTATTTGAATGTGATGCGTTCTTACTATCAATCACGCCGTATAAGTCGAATTCGAAGCCGTATTCCGTATCATTCACTGTAGCAGCAAACTTAAGTGCCCTCTCCTTTATTTCCATAGTATAGTCTTCGACGCCAATCAGTTGTATTTTAATCACAACTGTTGTTTTAGTCTGTTTCCAATTGATTTTCGGCTTCCTCAACTGACAATCCTCTATCATCGAAATTGTCTTATCCACTGAACCAGACTGACAAGTTTCTGACGATGAAAAGTCATCAGAATCTAATTCCTTCGAATTAGGATTGATCTGTACGAGTTGAAAATGTCGTGAACACGCTTCGATGTTCCTAGCGAGAGTGTCTAAGTCAATTTGTTCAACTTCCTCCGTTTCTGCGTTTTTTATTTCCGGAAATTTTGATTTTTGAACTGAATTTTGTATCATTGGTTTGAACATGCTCACCATGTCGTCGGTCATATTTACGTTCCATTTATCAGATTCATCTGAATCGTAGTCAGATGCCACTAAAGGCACTGATCGTATCGGCTTTGACAACAAATGTTTCGGTATTGTGAGGACACGTGGACTCGCGTCAGAGTTTCGCGAGAAATTCGATATTTTCTCCCAATCGTCTTCCTCTTCATTAGATGACTGTTCAGGCCGAGTTTTAGGGCTGAGATAATCAAAAAATTCCATTTCTTCATCAACCCCCTTAGCCAAATTCAAATTTATCATCTCTGTGTTAATAACCATATCCACGTCACCGTATGTATCTATCATAATGATTCCGTATCTGTTGTCTCCCGTATATTTAGCGGGTTCTTTTGTGATACACTTAACGTACAGCTGTTTCGACCCACCATTAAAACTTTCAAAGCATTTGTCGTATAACCAATTGGTAGAAAATTCTGACCACTCATCACCAGCCGGTTTAACTCCAACTAAACGGCATTCGATTGCTTGGAAGGGCAGTTGAGTTATAAGCTTATTTTCAATGGGCATATACTGATCTTTTGCCAAGGACCACCATTCTCCCTGGTCGACGAAGAAACATCTAACTGATTTAGTGTCGATTTCGTCTATTCTAGCTCTTTCATACAAAGAGTCATCAGGATATTTAGCCAATACAATATCGCCTATTCTAAACTCTTGGATCTGAGTAGTGACAGTTGCTGCATATTTTTGAATATCTTTGATTAAAATCTTCAAGCAATCATCGAATTTAGTGAGCCGAACAAATAATGTTTCGGGGTTGTCAGCAGATCTAAAATACACCGTAGTTTCATCAAAATCCATAAAAGCCCATCTTATTTCAGGTGTTTCTCTCACCGTCTTCACTGCTTCACAAGGATTATTGTTTGGTTTTAATTCTAACCCGCCACTTGAACAAAGTTCTTCAATCTTATTAATATGATCAGGATTTGCTTCAGCATGTCTTTCCAGAAGCTCCCTCTTCACATTGTATGTGACTACGGTTTCATTTAACGACTTCAGATCTTGACAAACTACGAGTGTGTCGACGAATAAGCAGTTCCCGAAAGTCAGAACTATTTGTCCTTTCAAGTATACACTTTTGTTGTTTTCAATAGCTTCTTTCACTAGATCTCGTGCAAGTTCTGAGAAAACAACGTCTTTATCTCGGGGTTGGATATTTGCAAGTCTGACTTGCACAACGTATGTATTAAAATCTTTTAAATCGTCAGGCAGATGATACAGACTTGTGTCTGTAGTTGCCTCTATCAATTCTTCGTCTAACAAATTGACTAGAACGTTTTTCGGATCTCCTCTTTCGTACCTGTCAATAATTTTAATCACTTGGCATCTCGCGAATAAATGGTTTCTTAGAGACACAGCGCAGATGTCTCCAAGTTTTGGCACACCAAACAGTATTCTGTTCTTCAAATTTGAATAATGAACGCCAATTTTTAGTGATAGATTGCTGTATGAAGGTGAGAATTTCTTGTTATCATGCCCGATCAATCTTGCAGAATAATGAGCAGCAGTGTGGAAATGCAGAATTTCGAATGTGACCACACCAGAGGTAGGCACCCAGTCCTTCGGTTTGTCAAAGTGTTTTTGGACCGTATGACGACTCTTGCAATTATACAGATCGGTACAACTTCCGAGCGCTAACAAGCTATTACAGAGAGGCGCGAAGTTTTCCGCTTTACTAGCATCCTTTTCAGCTAAAACAGTGGTGCAAATTCCATCAATAAAGTCGGGAACGTCAGCCGAGCAGCGTTTGACAAAATTTATAATTTTTGGAAATTGTTCCACGTTAGTTTCTTCCAATAGAATCAAGATTTTAATATCATGATCGTTTGTTTTAAATATCGACGGGTAACTTTCGTTCAGCGTCGCAAAACGTCTGCAAAACGTCGAAAATAGCGACGGCATGGAATATTGGACCAAATAATGCGCATCTATGACATTCATGTGATATAAATTACTGTCACAGCAAATAAGCACAGGAGCCATCAAAGGCTCTCTGAATTCTTTCCACAACATGCTCAGATTGTACAAGTCTTGCACAGTCATTTTGTTATTGGCAGCAAATACAAAGTATTTAGAAGACTGTATAGTTGTATTCAGAAAATCTACTTCTTCATCTGTATCGCAAACTATGACGGTTCGCTTTGAGGCATCGATGTGTTCCAAGAACTCCATCAGGTGATCCAACTTATCTTTCCTCTTCACGTAACTGACTGTCATTTTAGCTTTGCCATACAAGACGCTCTCTTGGAAAGCGCCAATGCAGACAACAGCGTCAGGAGCCACCTTGGCGAAAGGCTCCATGAAGTTGCACCAAATACGTGAGGCAACAACATATTGGACTTTTAGTTCTTTATTTAAACGCCTATGCAACATTTCTTTGATTTTGTAGAAGCAGACTTTTAATTCCGGCAAGTAGACCTCGGATAAGCGCTCGCAGTCATCAAGCACAAAGCAGGCAAGTCGACGCAAATCAACACCAAACTCAGACATTTGTAACAGGCGGACTAACGACGGCGCTGTGCTTATTAACAAATCGCAACCGTTGAGCAACGACGTCGCGATTTGCACTTCATCGTGGCCGTGGTAGCAAGAAACTACTTTTTCATCGCATCCTACCAACATTTTAGCAATTCTCTCCACATCTGACACGGACTGGGACGTCGCGCAAACTATGATAGTAATCGGACCTACGCTGTCATTATCAGAATCAGTCTCACTAGCATCAGTTACTAAGCGGCACACTGCTGGCAAATACCCCATTGTCTTACCGCTAGAAGCAGATCCGATCATGAACACGCTGTAGCCCCTGAGGATTGCAGGCCAAGTAATGGTTTGCAACATCATGGGCTTGCGAACTTGCAAATTCTTAAGGACCAAGCGAATGTGATCACTGAAGTTTATATCCCTGTAAAGGGATGTCGGTATGAATCGCTTATTCATTTTGGAATGGACCAACATAATAGGTGTCACCAATTTGTCTACAAAAACTGACATGTCAGGATCGAAATTTTGGAAAGGATTCGCGTTTACAGCTACCTGTTGGCATACAGCATCCGTATTCTTATCTTTTTTATCATTTACCTTATCTTTATCGGAAACAATGTCGTCATCTGCTGGAATGGACTCATCACTAATATTACTTACCAGCATTTCCATTATATCAGAAATACTTTCATCCGATTCTTCTTCGGAGTTTTGCTTCAAATTGGACGCGATCTTCTCTTCTTGATTCGAGGAATCTTTGTTTGTCGTATCCGATGTTTGTGAAGCACATCTCTTGTTCTTGGCCAATTCTTTGTGTAATTTCAAACGTCGTTCTAACAGAGAAGAGCTGGACGAAGACGTATCTTTCCTGTCATTTCTATTTCTCGATTGCCGGGTGTCATAGCTGCAACTCGGCACTGGTTCATCAATAGCATCTACGCTCGTGTTGGAGTCTGCATCACAGATTCCATTTCGTTTGCAAGATTCACTCCCATTTTGGGTACAGTCCGTTGTGTTTCCTCCATTATATAAATCAATGGGTGGCACTCTACAATTGAGTTTGTTTAAATCGATTCCTGGTGGTCCATAAGTGGTTTTAATTCCGTCTTTTTTCATATTACCTCTTTTTCCCTTTCTCTTCCTCTTTTGAGCTGAAAAAACACGACATTTTACATATGTCATTTATTTAAAAAAAAAACATCTTGGTACAACTCAAACGCAGCCATCAAATTCTAAACTATACAGAACCAGTTATGTACTGTTCATATTTCTAAAAATATTTTAAAATGGACATAGAAAAACAGCTCATTACATTAATATTTGTCTTAAATGGTAATCAAATCCATCACCTAGGGTTTTATAGTCAGGATCATTAACCACTAGAGCACTATTAATACCAAAAGCCAGAATCATTTGTAACAAATTTATGTTTTGTTATTATTAAACAAATTTATTTCGGAACAACTATTATATGAATAAAGTTAGACTCATTCACTCTAAAATTATATAACATCTTATAGTTTTTATAGAGGTGAATGCAACAAGTCTAAACACAACGAGAATATTTTTGCGGAGGCGCCGCTGTTACCAGCATCTGATTTCATCATCGGAATAACTCTTATAAGATCATATTATTATTGTCCTCAGTCATATATAGAATAGTCCAAATTAAAATTCAATTAGTTAAGTTTTAGTAAATTTAGTTGAAAGATTTACCCGATACCTACTAACCGACAATTAATAAAAAAAAATATGACAAATAGTACTTACGTCTCAAAGTCGGCAGCGGCTTATTTTGGAGGCAATCATTATAGTTCTTGTGCGCGATTTGTTTGAGCTCCTTAATTTCACCAGCTATCCTATGCTTGCACGCTTTCAAGGTATCTACAACCGCCTTATTATTCTTTCCGTTCTTACACTTGCTTATAGCTTGTGTTATCATGTCTCTGTGTTTCGAGCCATCTAAGTTGAATCTTTGCATCAGTGTGTTAACAATGTGGTCATCGGGAGGATTAGCTTGATCTAAATCCTCTGCAGTTGGATCTGGGAGTGGAACTCTGCGTTCTAGCTCAGTAGGTTTTGGTCGAGGTCCATTCAGTCCATGATTCGCAGTTTTAGGACGAGCGCCGCCACTGCTTTGACTTGTATGAGGTTCAGATGTTTTGGCTTTCATATCCCTAGTCTCTTTGCTGTTGCTAGGAATTGCCTTATCTTGTGAGCGTTGGTTTGCAGGCGAGGCTTCAGATGCTGTTGATTGTCCTGAGTGGTCAGTATCAGAATTAGAATTTGACTTATTGATTCTATTCTTCACTTTTTTCGACTTTCGGCTATTAGCTGTAGGTGAATTATCAAGTTTGGATAACTGTGTATGATTAGATGTAGAAGGTTTGGAATTATCGGGTTTGGATGACTGTTTTTGATTATTCCCGGATGAAGGTTTGGAATTATCCACTTTGGATGATTGTTTCTTATTACTCGCGGATGAAGGTTTGGAATTATCCACTTTGGATGATTGTTTCTTATTACTCGCGGATGAAGGTTTGGAATTATCGTCTTTAGATATTTTTGGTTGAGTAGCACCCGATGTAGAAGGTGATTGATCAGCTACAGAAGATCTATTATTATCCACTTTGGTTACCTGTTTTGTGTCAGTAGCTGATATTGAAGGATTGGAATTATCGGCTCTGGAATTTTTTTGATTGGAACAGGATTTTGATTTCGGTTCATTAATCGGCAGTTCATCATTTTCAGAATTTTCAGATGACGTAGAAGCGTCAGGTTCAGTCAAAGTTGACAAAGAGTCATCAGACTGATCGGGTGGTGTATCGGCTACTTTAACAAGCTTTTTATTCTTGTCTTTCGATTCATTAATAAGTCTTTTGACCAATTGTTCTTGTTTTGTCACTTTGTTCCCTGATTTGCACATAATTTTCCTTAAAATCTGTGCTTTGTGTGCGTCCGTTTTGGTGATAATTTTCTGTTGATTGGGACTCCCATTAGCTTCGACGAAGGCCTTCGTGTCTTCGAAAGCCTGTGCATATTCTTGTGTGTCTTTGTCTTTAGTTTTTGTGTCGTTTTTAGGTTTCTTTGCATTCAAAAGCTTGAGCTTTGCCTCCACTGGGTTAGGTTCTTTTTTGGCCTTCCGTACGTAGGCTCTTCCAAGTGACTGCTCATCAATACCTTTGCAGAGCTCCAAGTCTTTATTCTTGTTTTCCACCATAGCTTTCATAGCCTCATTATGTTTTTCCAGATTTGATGTAGTGAGAGCTGTATCAAGTTCAACTGATGCTCTGAACACCGTCGTTTGTTTCTTCATGGGATCCTCCCAGTTTTCCTTAGGTTCATTCGTCTTCAGGTAATACTTTTCCAGCTCCTTAATAATTTCTTGGATAGCAGTGTTGCTCAGTCTAGTCTTTATTTTGCCCGCGCCGAGATATTGATGAAACAGACACGCATCGTACGTAGCAAACCCGCTAGTCCTGAGCAGTTTCGACAAAGATTTTGTTTTGCCATTCGGTTTCTTTATTATCAAGTCGCCAAATTTGTGGATGTTGTCATCGAAGATGGAAGATCTGTGGACAAGAGAGAGATAATATCTAATTTTAGGAATCTATAAATGCCAAAAACATTCGCGAAGAATCATGCAATGATGCTATTGGCAGACAATTATAGTAGGTACATAAAATACGTGATGTTAAACATCTAAGAATACACTTAAGAAAGAGAAATTCAATGTCTCAAGATTCATATTTCACATGAAAATACCAAGTAGACTGCATAGCATTTTAAATTAGGTGTCAATGTTACGAACACAAGGTTGTGTTCGGAAATATACCTGTCCTCATACATAAAGTCAATGAATACACTCCGGACACATTTCTGAGTTATATCTGGCAAATAAAGCTTACATAGAGGCTCAAATCAAATTCTTCAGTATATTGTACTAAAAAATCAACATCAAATTCTTCGTGCTCATTTCTTGCACTAGATTCACAACTTAATAGGAATGATGACAGTATTAAATAATCAAATAATAAATTATTTTAGAGA
>DWNM01000060.1:0-15486 GCA_018250375.1 Narcosius parisi helen
CTTTTAGAATCCTTTCCACATATTTTTTTCTCTAAAATAATTTATTATTTGATTCTTTAATACTGTCATCATGCGTATTGTACTATTTTGAGTAACACTTAATTAATTATATTTATTCCAACATACAAAATCTTAATTTTACAGGAAACGCTGTACAACTCGAGAGCAATTTTGGAACAGAGTAAATTTTGGCTCCGTCAAAAAAGAGGGGAAATAGACAAACGCTTGCAGTTCTGTATTGATCAAATGTATTAGGTTCTCCAACAAATAAATTCAGATCGTTATGAATACATTAAAAATTATAATGTAATTAGTGTAAATTTAGCTTATCCATAGGTACATATTACAAATTTGATACATGAATAATAAAATGCTTATCCTAATTTACATTGACAATTTTTATTACTATGTCATTATTATATCACAGTGTAAATAATTAGTGGTAGGTATCTAAATGTATATTTAAGTTTTAAGTAACATTTACAGTCGTTACACTTATTTTTATTGCAAAAATCACAACTGTCGTGCGATACTTGGGACATACACGCACAAGTACATATTTAAATTCATAGGTTAATCCGAAACAACTACAAGAAATAAGTTATTTTAGCAAATACACTGACGATCAATCCAGGGTGCATATTATGGACCAAGGAACACAAGAGACAGTGGAAATGGTATAAGCGGTAATCAGTATGGGAATCGCGCTAGCCAAATTAACACAGAGATATCGTTTATCGTATTCTTACCACTACGAAACTTGTATTTTTGTAGATTACCCGTTGTCGACCATAATAGCTTAGCAAGTAATTAAATCTATATTTGAAAATGCAGCTTAAGGCCGTTTGTCCACCGCCGCCGTCACTGAGAACGAGATTATTTCGGGCCGATTTTAATATGAGGTGACCGGCCGTGCGGTGGACACGCGGCTATAGTAAATGTATGTACCGCTACTTCGGCGCCGTCATCTCGTTCTAGGTGACGGCCCGTTGACGGTGGCGGTGGGCAAACGGCCTTAGGGACATAATATTTAGTTCATATTTTTTAAGTCTGGCTCTACTTAGTACGTTTTTCTAATAAGAACATAACAATTTTCAGCTTTCTCCATTTTCCACTAGATGACATGATTTTACGTTATATCTAATTTTATGCTTAGTACAATCATTAGGCAATAGGGTCGACAGAGTATTGACACAGTGACAAACGATCAAGGCCATCAAGTATGCGGAGCTACGCATACTGTTGGTTGGTGTTCCTGCCTACATAGGTACTATTTCCACTTGTTTTTGTGTTCTATGATATGGACTGTCCAAATATTGACCAAATCTTGGCTGACTTGGACCCAACTGCAAACCACGCGATAGGATCTGACTATCGAGTTCCCAAATGTACTCAGGCTTTAAGACGTAGTTCTTTAAAGTAAGGTAATACAGCGTGAAATTTATAAATAATAATGAGCTATATATAGGTTACAAACGGATAAAACGACTATGCACTAGGTACTTTACATTATAAACAGCGATATCAAGGTAAGGAGCGGAGCGTGAAGAAAATTTTACGATATAAACACAATAGTAGGAACATTTGACTAACTATTGAAATTAACTCGAGGGTAGATAATTGCGAATGTAAATATTTACGCTCAATTTTTTACGTCCCATTTGCAAGAGACTAAAACGAAAAAGGACTAGTTCTTTAGTAGTCCGTTTTTACTAATGAATCGTATAATTGGACTATTTTTGGTAATACCTAGGCGGTGCCGACTATTTAATTACCTATAGAAGCATATTCAACCATATTGTTTCGTACAGATTGGATTAAAGTTAATCTGTCCGTAATTTTAGTGATAGTTACTCACCACAAACGATAGACTACTAAGGCTTAGTTTTCACAGAGTGTATCTTCCGTCAAGCGCGCAAATACGGGATAGCTTGTTTCTTTTAAAAATGATAATTATATTTTGAATGTTGACATACACGTGCTTGTTTAAAAACAAAAATTAGCTATTCCACGCCCGCGCTTCGAGACTGTAGAAAAACGCTCCATCAGTATTCACCCTAAGACCGTTTGTCTACCGCCGCCGTCACCGGGCCGTCACCGAGAACGAGATTATTTCGGGCTGACTTTAATATGAGGTGAAATATAAATTAGTAAATGTATGTACTGCTACTTAGGCGCCGTCATCTCGTTCTCGGTGACGGCCCGGGAACAGCGGCGATGGACAAACGGCCTAACGAGGAGCAAAGACTGGTCAAGTAATTTTGTTTGGATAGAAACGCTAGTGGAATGAGCGATTTAAGTCTATCCTCACAGTACCCGACCATCTTTATCTCTTCCGTGACTTACTGTCTAAGTGATTAATTTAGTCCTAAAACAAGAGTATCTAACCTACCCTTTATACTTTGACGTTAAATTATTTTAAAGGTATCCACACCGTTAAATAAATTACTAAAATTCAAATGCACCATAAACGTGATTCAAGATACCTTACGGTGTAAATTATTATTATTCAGAAGAAGAATATATAAAAAATTTGCAATGTAAATATTAATAGAAATAATATATAACTGTAGGTACAGCTAATAGGTATTTATAGGTATCCCTCACACTCTGAAAAGAGACCAGTGCCCAGCAATGGGACAGTAATGGATTGACGACGATAGGTACAACAATTTTTTGCTTAGTAACGGGACTCATTTACTGGTAATGTTACAGTTAGGAATATGATTTCGTGCACTACAATATAACAGTGCGCTAACTCAAAATATTGACCAGAAACTTTCCAGCATGTAACATTACAAGAATGGGTACTGTAATGACCAACTTAACCGTTTTATAATATGGTCGTTTTAAAGCAGATAAATAAGTCCTACAGAGTGCTATAAAATAAATGTTAATAAACGCAACGTTAACACTATCCGTGGCGCTTTGTTTCATAATTTTTAAATTAAGTAACATGTAAATATGACCTCATATATGTGTAATTACAATGATTAATTAATGTGTTTCTTTTTTGCCCTTTCTTGCATCGACCAAAAACGTTTTAAAGTTTCATAGAATCGTCAAGTTAGTTGACAGTAAAAATATTTCAATAACACACGTTTGATTTTTATTACATCGTTCGTTATTTATTTAGGCAATCATTGGACCTATTCTTTTTCGTCATCGTTATCCACCCGTTACTGTCCCACTGCTGGGCATGGGCCTCCCTCTCTTAGAGAGGGTTTTGATAGTCCACCGCGCTGACCAAGTGCAAATTGGTCAACTTCACACACGTTAGAGGACATTATACCTAGATTGCGACAACCGGTACGAAACACATTATAGAATTGAACGTGGGTAGATAGTTTTATAGTCACGAAAGGTAGCCGCTGAACATTGCTATTAGTTTCCACATATTCGTGAGGTAATTATCTCGGAATATAGAAAATACAAACGCTGTCCATACAAATTACTTATTCCCGGACAAGGTTTTACTAAAATATGAAATCTGTCCACTTCATAAAGTTCGGTAGAATATGGAGTACTGCAGTCTGCAGTTTTGCATATTTTCTTTATTTTCAAGATCTAAATTAGGTAGGTACTGTAATTACATAGAAAAAAATATTGATTATATTTTTCAAACAGATAATGACGCCCAGTATAGAATAAGTAGCCCAATTAAAGCAAAGCGAAATATTAAGTATCACAATTGACGGTATTTCGAAAAAATAAAAATTTTGAGAAAAAACAATTTTGAGCAATAATTACTAAACGTTTTTCTTCTTTAAGGAAATATTATTTAACTAATATTAACATGTTACTCCCAAGATTAAATATAAAAACGACAAATAAACCGTGTCGTCCCGTCTGTCTATAACATAGGTTTCCTAAATCTATGTGTATCCTCATTTTATAAGCATCAGTGCAAGTTCTAAACATGCTACGATGACTAATAACTACGTTAAGACCCGCGCACACCGACGGCAAGGCACGGCAGAGGCTTTATTATCGTTATGCTACGAGTAGAACTATAATTTAACTTGTATTGAGATGGTGGCAATTGCATTTTCATACTGTTAACTTATAATAATTTTATTCATCGTGTAAAAAATCCTCTGCGGTGCCATTTCGTCGGTGTGCGCAGCCGCTTATGGTGCCTTTTCCCAGAGATTCAGTTCGTTACATTAAAATATATACTCTGATATTTGATAAGAGATTTTTCATATCGATAAATTTTTAGGGTAATAAAATGTTTCATGTGTAAGGTTCACAGCAAACCAATACCTTCAATGCTAACACGATTGTCGTGTCTTATCATTGGCACTTCTAAGTACTTACTGTCTTACATAAATAAGTACAATTATGTAAGCCACAACGTTCTAAGTAAACAATAAATATAACTATTTGAAACATATAGTTACAATCATAATATGATGCAAATGTTCAATATTCAACCGTAACAAATTGTTTTATTACAGTTAATGCGAATCATCCACGAGCCCTAAAATGAACACGTGATAAAACGTAACAAAAAAAATCCATATTTCTTGTTGCCTTATCACAAGAACATGCTAGGGTATCTGTATCACACTCAGAGTCAACTATAAAATATTTCAAACATATAAAACATTTCAGAGTAAACAATTAAAACTATCAAACAACCCGATTCTGGTCGAGGAGGGTTAGGTTATTCATCCTAGCGTCCTGATCGCCCATCTCGATTTGTTCCTTCAGGAACTCCAGCTCCTTTATACCGGTCACCGTTACTTCGTACTTGTGCGTCGCCAACGACATGTAAAAGTGGATGGCGAACGCCAGGAAGACGATCATAACAGGAATCAGGACCACGCAGGCCGACCATGCGGCCGTTTCGCTCAAATCGTAAAACTTCACCCAACATAATATGGCTATTTCTACCAAGAAAAGTATTAATCCTAGGAGGGTTGAAAACGCCCAAGCGATTTCTATGTACCAGTGCAACCGTTCGTGAGGAGACTCGTGGACGAGGGATATGCTGTGGAGATTACCGACCGCCTCGATGTTGGGCAGTATGCAAGTGCTGATCATGAGCGCCAGCATGTGGACGGCCACCAGGAGGGTGGTGCACACTGTGAATGCGACCAGCATCCCGGGGGGCACCTTGGTCGCGTTAGGCGGGTTCAACTGCACTTCCACCATAGCTACCTGACAATTGAAATGAGATTTATTAGTATTATTAACAATATATATATCTATACAAGTGTTTGTGACACAACTGTTTCTCAAAATAATTATCTTTATTAAGGTTGAATAAAACAAGTACAGCTACGTGTTTAGTATATTCAACATAAGATAATTTTATGCTCTCAAACAAATTGTTCGTAAAATTTACGTTTAATTTTTTTTTCTCTTTATTGAGGAGCTTAATCACGTAATGATTATATTGCTCCGTAATATAATTATGAACTAATTAACAAAGAAATAAATATATAGCTAAGCATGCATCTCATATTTTCTGTTTAAAAAAAATACAGTAGAGTAGATAACAAGGGTAGAAGGCTACTCACCATAGCGAAGCCAGACAAGAGCGCGGATGTCTTGCTAGAAGCCTTGAGTTTGGCCCGACTGAGCTGAAGTTTCCTCCAGGACAGGTAGGCGGGTGTGTGGAGACCGTCGGCCGACTGGATCGGAGTTTCCCCTGACATCACGCACTTATGCTGCTAAAGAACATAACACAATACAGCAACCATTTTGTTACTTTAGAGCGCTGCCGCCCGCACGACCACACAGTTGAAAGTTGAATGGTAAATGTGGACGAAAATAGTTTAAAAGAAATTTGTATGCTTCGTTACAACTATTGTTAACAGCTTTACATGTGTTTGTGAAGTATTTTTATTTCAGTTAATTGTCTCGTGTACACGCGGTATTTCCATGATAAAACAGGGAAATGTAAGGACACTACGCTTGTTAGGTAAAATTAACATGTTACGCTCTTTAGGTTATCAAAGCTGGTATGAAAAATGATTTTATTTATGGTTACTGAATTACAGTTTGTGATAGGGAACCAAAGTAACGGTTATCAATGGAAAAATGTATAAACACTATCCAATATGTCAATTAATGCAAGATAATATAATTAACTGATATTATATTATCTCTAACTACATATTCTCGCTAAATAGGTGTAATTGCATGTAAGGTAGGTTCATGTTAAATTAACATTTTACTCTTGATTGTGTGTGTATTTACAAAATTCAAAATTACTAGTATATTTATACCATGTTTAGTAAGTATTAAGAATTATAGTAGAAATGCCACAATTAAGTTATATATTATTTTTTTAGGATTAGTATGGACAGCGACAAGCAAATGGATAAATGTATATGTACATATTAATAACGATAAATAAAACATTTCTATGGAAAAATAAGCAACAAATACAAACATGTTTTGTGACTATGAAAATATAGAGTACCTATAACTGTACTCTCAAAGATTTAATAATGTAATAGTCTTCTCATAATCCTGTTGCCTATTGTACAGTAGTATTATAATACAAAAAATATTTACATGTATACTGCTATACAGTATTACTACTGTTTTTTTTATCTGTATGTTTGAACACAATCTCATCTGATCTGGTCGTGGAAAGTCAGATGTGGTCTACAATGTACAGTACATAGCATGTTAGCTTAGTAAACACCAATTTTTTCTGGTTTCCAGTTAGTTTTCAAGAAATGATACTTTGACTAAGACTTTTGTACTTACCATAAATAAATCGAGCATTTTATATACTTAGGCAAAAATATACAACAAAAGGCAACTATAAAATAAATATAACACTATCTAAAGCTATCTAGTTCGACACAAATTCTAAGATGATACATATACATACATAGACATCACATAATTATACATTTCCCAACAAAAAAGAACCCACTAACAGTTTCTAAAAGCAAATAATGTCTACTAATGGACGGTTTAACCTACGATTGAGGAAATAAAACTAACAGTTGATTTAAAATTTACCGGGTTATGAAAACAAACCGGTTATTGCATGGTAAGAGTAACTAATGAGCAAATATATTGAGTCATACTATATTTCAGACCATTGTTTACCTTTTCCAAATGTTTGCAGACTTATAAGCGGATAATAAGAGATTTAACCTCCAGTTTACGTATTTAGGACAATACTACTGTTATTTTAAGATTATACAGGTACAAAATTGTAAAATGAGGTTTCGTTATACAACTGCTGTCATGATGATCTCCGTTTCTGTGTTATATAAATTACTGTTTGCATTTGAAAATGCACCAGCAAGTCCTAGGGTGTTGCAAATGTTTATAGAGGATAGTGAGTACCTGGCATCCCTTACAACTCATTAGTTATTTGGTGCACAAATCATCAAGGATCAATTACTGTCCTACTCTAGGGTTTTTAGGTCTCAGAGTAAAAGATATCCAGGAAATAGCCCAACACAATGGATAAATAAGTTATAAATGGTAATGCTCCAAACTATTAATCAAACTATAAAATGTTGCCTACTAAATATAGAATATAATTTGTAAATTTCAAGTAGGCACCAATTGTGAAATGTTAATCATTAGGCAAAACATTGCATAGACTGATTATTAATAATGAGCATAAATGGCACTATCAAAGCTGCATTTCACATACCATTGAGAATTTTATGAACCCTCAAGACTTCTCAATTAAATCAAAGAATAATTAATTAAAAATATAGTGTATAGGTCAATATTTTTGCTCACTCGTTCATCTTGTTTATTAATTATTGTGCAAACAGCAATGTCAACATTCTGATAAGACAATTTTAGTATCACTATCACCAACACAACAAATTTACAATATAGACGGGTATCAACTAATGGAACTGCATGAGTAAAGCCCCACCCCCACACTGCCACCAATGTTCACTCACATTGAGATTACAGCTTTACTAACTACTTGTGGAGACTCCGCCTCAGTGCAGATCAAATTTTTATTCTTCTCTAAACACCTGTCATGAATTCCACGAATAAAAAAAATTAGAATGGATACATTTGCAAATAGAATTGAATCTTATAAGTTTACTTTTTAATTCTGGCAGCCAATTTCATGGATGTGTACTCATTGTAATACAAATTTTTATATCAAATGTAGTACATAAAATTCCATTAGTTAATTGGGTAATAATTGCAATACGAATTACCATTTATTTTCTATATAAATGGATGCAACAGTGCCTATAAATTAGTGATAAAAATGAAAATAACAAAATGTTTTTGAAAATAAAATATTAGGCTATTAAATTGTAAAAAATATATTATAGTAAAAGTATTGTATGTAATGCATGCAACACTTAACAAAATTATCAAGTCGATCCGAAAAGGTGCAACAGATGAAAGAAAGGATACATTTTAAAAGTTAATCAAATTTATTTAACAAGGTTTGAAGGGACAATTATTCGTTTCATAACCAGATTTGACATACAGTCGAAAGTGTGTGAATTTAATTTTCTTTCATAATATGATAGTAACAAACGAGCATGCAGTTCACCTGATAGTAAGTGGCTACTGCTACCCATGGGCATATGTAAGCGGCCCTGGATAAGATAAGAGTCCTAAGGTCGGCCACAGATAAGTTGCTACACTTCAGGACTAAGTTGGAACATCTCAGATAAGTATGTCTCTCTTACCACATCCTTCAAACCAGAAAACAGCAGCGCTTAACACTGCTGTTATTCGGCATAAATATGAGTGATGGTGGTGCCTCCGGAGTCGAATCACAAAGGGTTCTACTACTTTAAGTAATTGCGAAACTCGTAAGTATTTGAAGGTGTACGTAATATTTTAAAATGTGATCCTATACTTTACATTTTGTATTAATGTTTACAAGATTTCTGTATGACTTTAATTGAGAAATTGTTCCCCAAATTTAGTAGTTTGTCTAGTACCAACATTTCATATTTTACATGAGATACCTAAACATTTGTAATTAATATATGATAAATATTAGATAATGATTATCGGTACTGTCACAAGATATACTGTATATCTTTATAATTCGAACCTTGTTATATAAAGAAAATATTAAAATGTATTTTTAAACAATGGCTGATTTTGTGAAAGTAAAGCAGCTAATAAAAAAAAATTGACACAAGTTATGTTTAAAATAACAATGCAACTGTGCAATTTGGCTTCAAATAACATTTGATTATATACTTCTAGCTTTTCATCTACCGCCAAAAAGTGTCTAAAGTTGTCTTAATATTTGCCAATTCACTAATGAAGCCACGCAGTGTCAGTGTCGTATATAGAACAAGCTCGGAAATGGTTTCATACCTTATTCAATTTTGGACACCAGTTATTAGTGTGACCGTAACGACTGCCTGGCTGCACGCAGTGGTATATATCGCCCACCGTGGTGGCTGACCAAACCGACATACCTAAACAAATTTAAAAGTCCTTCGACTCGATTCAATGAGGTCAATACTTCAGTACCTCTGAAATTGTTAATACCATCGCATCTAGCTTTTACTAATCATTTACTAATTATGTACATGTATAGTCCACGTATACATTTGTTTTTTATAATAGAGTTACATAAACAAAGATAATAAACAAACAAAATAAAATTTTATACCCAATTTACACAATGCAATGAAACTTCACGATGACACACGTCAGTCACTATCTTCCGCTTAGCTGCATCTAACAGAGTATAAATCTAGTGACAACGCTAGAGGTTGCCACTTCCTTTGTTTTTAATTAACAGAAAATTGTAATTACCGGTTATTTTTAGGGATGGATTAGTTAACTATCGGAATTTTAAAAAATACGTTAGTCTATGGTATATTGACAAACAACACTATTGACATTTAGTTGCAAGTACGAGTATTCGAACATTATAATGCGTACGAATGAAAGAGACGACTATCTGTAGCTAGTTGTCTGGCTCACGTCCAATCCAACATCACTTTTGTAACGGTATTGCATCCTTACGGGAGTGTCCAAGAAAGTCGGGCGTATAGGCGAAAGAGGATGATAAGCGAGTTGGTCGTCTAGTGGATAATGTAGGTCGGATAAAGTTTTGTTTTGGTCGATCGTTGGCTTGTCACAGTGTACTGGTGTTCGAGGACTGGCTCGCGCGGTGTCGTCTGTGAAATTTTCGGACCCTGGAGTCTACGGCACTGACAGCAGAGCACTGTAAACATTCGGTTTCGGTTTGTGGTCGAGTGGCTTTCTTAATTGTGCATCGCGATGGCGGAAGCTGCAGCTGCTAACACTAATCCCAACGCCGAGATCGTGCGCGCCCAAGTCTTCGAGGTGGGCCCCCGGTACAAGAACTTGCAGTACATCGGCGAGGGAGCGTATGGCATGGTTGTGTAAGTACTATTCTTGTACATTTCACTCATAACTATCGGTTCTGTTTATTTGGCATCTGTCGCTTGTAACGGTAGAGAGATAATGTGTTTATTTTCTGTGTTATGTCATTCATTAGTTGAATGCTAACCTATAAGGTTACTAACAAACAGGAATGTTACAAGCTGTGTTGCTATTACGAGAACGATAAGCTGGTATATAATAATAGTGTGTTTGTTTTCCCCATTTAAAATTATATTTCAAGCTCTATTCGTTTGTAAGTCACAGGTTAAAAGTTACATGTGCATATAAATAACTTTGTTACACAGTTTATGTTGATTAAATTCAAAACATAAACTTATTGTGAGTAAAAATTCTGCACAAGAGCTTATTTATGAAATAAAACTGCATAAAGTAGCTATGTTACTCAGCTTTACTTTACTTTTTCAACTCATTTTGTTCTACTCTTAATAAAAACCATCATGATTGATAATGCTACTGAAATATAGAACTTAAAACTATGAAAGTTCTGTTTAATAAATGAACTGTATTATAAGTTTGTTGTAAATGCAAACAACAGTTGTATTGTTGCACTAAATTTTATTCTTTCATTGTTATATCCTTATCGCCATATCTGTATACTATTCTTTTGTTTAATATAGAAGTAGCAACCGAGTGCACTTTCAGTGTTCAGTGTATTAGACCTTAGTTTAGTATGCTAGCTTATTTCAGTATAGAATACTATACTCATAGTTGAGAAAATCTCAGATAGATCTTCAGATTTAAATAGGAAACTGGAGGCTGAATTTTGATCTTAGTACTGGGATTTATCCTCTACATATGCACTATTTCCGTATAGAATAGTATACTCATAGTCTAGAAAATCGCAGATAGATCTTCAGATTTAAATAGGAAACTGGAGGCTGAATTTTGATCTTAGTACAGTAGATTTATCCTCTACATACGCACTGTGGTACTTAGGAGGTAACAAGTTTTGAACACAATTGTAATAAGTTACAACAGTTTGGTAAAAATCAAACCATTATGTTGTGTAGTAAACTGTTACTACAGACACTGTTCTGAAACATTTCAAGAGACGCAACGATTGTTACAATAAATATTGTACAGTACAGTCACATTTAGTATTTTCCTTATTTTCCGTACAGTATAAAAGTTAACAAAATGGTCTAGTTACCTTAATTTATTTGTATAGAAATGTCACTTAAATACACATATAACTATTTTCATATATATATTTCAAATATAACTATTTTGAACTGTGTGTATTGCATAAAATTGAAATTCTATCAACGTTTTACCTCCACTATTTATAGACAGTGATACAATCATACATCATACAAAATAATGTTTTTCACATTATTCACAGATTTTATCATCACTTTTCAATCTTTATCAACACTTGAGTCAGCCAATGTAGTATTCGTAAACAACGTACTTCTCTGTTGCTTTAAGAAGTAATAATTCCGTTTAGGCATTTTTTTTAATAATATAGAGACAGCAAATGTGCAAACTCCACCTGATGGTAAATGACTACTGCCACCCATGGACGTTTATAATCGACCCCAGATAAGATCAGTGTCCTGAGGTCGGACACAAATGCATTGCTACCCCTGAAGACTAAGTTTAAATGTCTCGGATAAGTATGTTTCCCTTACCACACCCTTCAAATCAGAAGACAGCAGCGCTTGACACTTCTGTAACTATGCAGATACAGGTGTGGCAGTAATGCCTCCCAAGTTAAACCACACAGTGTTCTAGCACCTTCAGAATGTAAATAATTGCATTGTGTTATAATATCGCATCGGGTGCAGGCGTTACCGCTCCTAGTCGAACACCGCACGTCGAATGATTCACTCGCAAATGTTGAGGATGTTATCGAGTTTCGTAAATGGATCCGAAATTTTCGGATAAATGTCGGATTTTACGAGACATAGTAAACAACACAATGTTTATTAATTTATTATTATATACGCGAGAATATGTTTATTTTTTATCTGTTTCATTCGTTTTATTAGCTTAATAGATTGAACATTTATAATGGAGAGATATACAGAGCTAAGGACGTTTACGATCGCGGAAAATTGGAGCTATCCCGAAAGAAAATTGAAAAACAATGGATTATCTACGGTTTTTATGGTTCAGTGCGGAGCCTGTTACTAAGCTGAATCGTCCGTCCGTTCTACGTTTAATGATCTGTATCTTTTAAATCGTAATACATAGTCGTTAGAAATTTTCATGGACTATGTATTATTATGTTATTTACAATTATCCCAAGAAATAATAAGAACAATTCCCTATAGAAGTTTTTCTAACTTTTTGTTGTATCGTAAAAAGAGCATACGGGCTGCAAGTTCGAAGTTGTAAAATAACAAAATTAAATAATAAAAACAAAGCGTGAATCGGATCCGTGCTATGGGATCTTGACTATATGAAAGAAAATAATTTATGTGTCGTGATACGGAACCACGCGTGATGATACGGATATATACACGAGTCCGGCTAGCACTTAGTAAATGTACAGATCTCGTTATTGGATAATATATCGAAAGTAGGACCGCCAAACCACGTCGGGCGAGAGTTTTGAGATATTCCTTGCTATTATTGTAAAAGACAGACTACCTTAAACTAAAAATAAAGAAAATCCTCAATTAACTTATAACATTTTTCTTCAAAGCTTTTGTCGATTTTAGAAATCGATAATAACAATAATTTAAGGTATCCTGATCCGTAGTCTTAAATTTCTAACAACACTAGCGGATAAAGGTTAAAGGTTCTCTCTTACTGGGGCAACAGGTAATTCGCGAGAGGAAATAAGAGAGATGTATTTAATCGAGCGATTTAAATAAATGTGCTGTACAATATACAAGTTTAATATCTTCCTTAACACTCCCTCGACATCCAATTGTTATGCTGCTATTAAATATTACACGTTTAGTGTTTAAATCTATAACGTAAACAAAATATACAAATTTACAAATAAACATATACATATATATCATTCATGGATAATAAAATTAACCAGCAGACCCGTCGCCGTGGTCGAAATTCGACCATAAAAATGATCCATGCACATTTGGCATACTTAAAGTTCATAGTAGAGAAGTACTATGAACTTTAACTATGCAAAATTTCACACTTTTCTGTGCGTGCAATATTCGTAACCATTTTGGTAAAGTTTTCGCTTCACATATTAATATATAGATTATTTTTCGTATGTCTGACATATATATATGTCATTTGTCACAGTAGTCCAGGAATGCTTTAGAAAACAAGATTTAATACATTTAAAACATTGAAGATTCATTATAAAAACTTATAAAATATTCGCGATAGTGCCTATAAATAAAATACGAGTACATTTATTATCTTACGCAGCTTGTATTTTAGGTAATTCACTGTGCCGAAAATAATATTAAGTAGTTAAGCTATTAACACTTGGCCTCGTACGACTTTGTAACTTGATTTGATGACACAAACTTTTCTTTTTACATCCCACACATTATAGAACTTGTTCTGCAAATGAATATGGGGCCAGAGCCATCACGAAACTACAATCAAACGAAACGTTTTTGTCAATTGATGTGTTTTTGTTATTATAGCTTTTTTAAAATAAAAACGAGGTTCTGTTCGTGATATCATCATACGCATAGAGCGCACTTACGCAGTTTCTGATCGTGATATCATATGCTTAGTCTATTTCGCAACTATCATACGCATAGTCTTATCTCTATGCGTATGATAGATGCGAGAGTCTTATCTCTATGCGTATGATAGATGCGAAAGTCTTATCTCTATGCGTATGATAGATGCGAGATAGAGTCTATCTATATGCGTATGATAGATGCGAGATAGAGTTTATCTATATGCGTATGATAGATGCGAGAGTCTATCTCTATGCGTATTTTACACGCGAGATAGTGTCTATCTATATGCGTACGATATCACGATCAGAAACTGAGTAACTGCGCTCTATGCGTATGATATCACGAACAGAATCTCGTTTTTTTATGCCATAAACTCATCATAGACCACAGTAGTACGACTTAAGATAATAATTTATAAGATTGCACGATTAACTGATCTCCTTGCAATATAATAAATCGTTGTTTTATTTACCAAACCTTCCTTGAGTCACAAAACGTGCAATATAGGATAATAATAAATTGAATAGTAACAACATTAGTCTATCGACACTAATCATAGACCTAAGGAGTTTGATAAATAAGATTTTGAGTATTGATGTGGTTGCAAGGATTAAACAAAAACGTATTCCTAAGACAGTTGTTTTAATTTTAATACATCACTCAGATGTATTGCATTTTAGCGTGACTGAAAACCACATGGTGATGAAGCCTTCTAAATTTAGTCAGTCACAATCGAGATTAACATTTTCAGACAGTCAGACGTCCTCAAGAGACTCTGAAACGTGTAGTGATTCCATAATATTTGTTATGTTGAGAGATTTAAAAAAGCGAAATCTACAAAAACTTATAATAGTATGTAATTTTTTTATGTTTATATCATATTATTTTATTCAACCTATTAAAAATAACATAAAGATTTGTACCCTAAACTATACTATACACATAAAAAGTATATAAACCAAATTTAAAAAGATATATGTAAATTATATACGTTCGCTTGGCTAATCTTTATATTTTGTATATGACAATTACAATACAATAAATATTATAATAAAACTATTTTTTCACACTCGAGTTAGTAACTATTGGGTGAGTTTTACAATTAAAGGGTACCAGTTCAAGTGGAAAACAATCGTAAGCAAAGTCTAGTACATACATCCGACTAATATTTTAAAGGCGAAATGTTGTGACGATGGATGGTTGGATGTTTGTTCCTCTTTCACGTAAGAACTACTAATCAGATTTGGATGATATTTGGCACGCGTACCGTTTATGACCTGGATTAACATATAGGATACATTTTAATTTGGTAAACTTAGCCCACGCAGGCGGTGCCGCGGGTATAAGCTAGTTTAAGATAATTTTACTTAAAGACAGTGTCAAAATCTTTAGTAATACAATTACATTGGCATTTTAGTAATATAATTATATTGGCAATTGTCTTAGTAGATACGTGGTAGAGATAGACATTTGGTGATGTTAGTTATGCAGTGGTTCA
>DWNM01000061.1:0-15469 GCA_018250375.1 Narcosius parisi helen
GTGGACTATGGCCTAATCCTTCTCATTCTGAGAGGAGACCCGTGCCCAGCAGTGGGACAGCAATGGGTTGATGATGATGATGATAAAAGACATACCTGGACTTCAAAACGGGCATCCCGCGTTAAAGAATGTATTTCATGCTATTAAGTTATTACTAGCTAGCCATTTTACATAATTATTTAATGACAAATGATTGCTAATAATAATATTAACAATATCTATTTGTGAATACAGGTTTAAAGGTTTTTTTAAATATTACAAAAAGGTGCTCTGTATTTAAACCCTGACGGGCAAAGAACTATTTACCATCGAAGCATAAAAACAACATATTATTCGTCCGGATTATTTTGTCCGGTCCGTGTATGTCCGGATTAGCTGACCTCTATTGTTTTAGAGGAAATAGTAAGCGATTTCATGAATGCACGTATACTAAAATAGTGTATAAAATCCGAAGAATTAATTTGAATTACCGGAAAAGAACGCTTCCACTAGGTAGAGTAGCTCTAAGCTGAATATTTCCACTCTAACATAAAAACGCAGAGCTATCTCATTTTCTCTGCTACAATGAAACCTTGATAGAGCAACTGCGTAACTTACTGACGATGGGCTAAATTGTACAGATTAATAATAATAATACTTTATTTATGTACAAGACATGTTTTTTTTATTTAATTATTCGTTATATTGTATATGTTACAAAATTGTATGTTACTTATTATTGACCAACTTAAATATGGAAAATTTCAGGAAACATTTTGGAGGATGTACTTTTTATATATTAAAACTTGCAATTGCATGATATTGGGCGATTTTTCTGAGTCACGAAACGGCTGTAGAAAAAAAAATTGTACAGTTCGTTATTTCATCTTATAACATTAATTCTGTGATTAATTTATTTTAGATCGATATCCCTAGTTTGAATCTATTTTTCTCGGGCAGGGGTCCCTTAAAACGTCTTTGTGACGTCACAATAGATAACAGTCGTGTTGAGCATCATGTTATCTTTTTTCTGTTTCTTAGGTACCATGGACATGTACAATTTGTTAGCCCGTATACCATAAGGAGGTAGAACCTTTTGTGATTCGACTCCGGAGGCACCACCGCCGCACTTATTTCTTCCTTGTGATTGCGCGTATGGTTTGAAGGGTGTGGTTTATTTAGTCCTCAGGGGTAGCAATGCATCTGTGGCCGACCTTGGGTAAGATTTTTATCTTATCGAGGGCCGATTGCAGACATCCATGAGCGGCAGTAGCCACTTACCATGAGTTGGAGTGCATGCTCGTTTATTACTTCCATATTATAAAAAAAACATTTCAATGTTACAGCCGACTATTACTTAGAACACTAATAAATAAACAAGAAGTGGCACTGTAAGTATAGTAACTCGTAAAAAATCGTACAGGCGAGTAACGAAGAGGAATGTAGAGTTTGGGTCGATTTATGCGTTCTGGAACGAAGGTTAATTAGTACGGAGCCGCCATTCATTGCGCTGTTGTGGTCGCCTGACTTTCGATGCGACTTTTCTTGTAACGTTACTTATTTGAGAACAGTCACTTATTAAAAAAAAGTGTCCTCATGGACACGGAGACTTCGTGACGTAGAAATAAATGACCGTCTTCCACACCATTCCATCGAAACGTAAAAACTCCTCCGCACTAAAAATAAGTGACTGTTTTGAAATAGGACACCTTTTTGTTGTTTTTTTTTAATGAAGTAACAAACGACCTCGCAGTCCACTTGATGGTAATTTCTCACTGTCGTCCATGGACATTTGTAATCAACGCCATACAGAGAAGGAGTTCCACCTAAAACCAATTACAGATGCCTTGCTATTCCTGACGACTAGGATGGTATGTAAGTCAACCGTCATTCACACTATTCCATCAAAATGTAAGAACTCCTCCACGCTACAAATACTCGCTCTCTCTCGAACGATTTCTGGTCTTTGATCGCTGAAATGAACATGCAGCTCACGTGATGGTAAATAACCACTGCCACCCATGGACATCTGTAATCAACCCCAGATAAGATTAGGGTCCTATCTGAGGTTGGCCACAGATGCGTTGCTGCACCTGAGGACTATGATGGAACATCTCGATGACTTCCATTCCACGCTTAGCGCTATCGAACCACAAAGGATTCTACCACCTTTAAAATATCAACATAAGTAGCCCACTGTATCAAAAATCGTGATTACAAGCAACAACCGATCGCCCCGTTAATGGCTCCCCTTATCCAGCTCACGGTGGTTTTTGCTGGCGTTTTAACAAAATTTATCGTTTTTCTTTTTGCACCAACAATCCGCCCGTTTGTTTGTTTCTTTCACCTCACGTAGGTCACTGCATTTGTTACGTTTCGACTAATGTTCTCTTATTTTTTCTTCGCAGGTACGTTTTACGCTTTAAATACAAGGCGCGTAGGTGAGTTACTACGATTGGAACGTTTTGCTGAAGATTGTTTTTATTTATTCTAAAACTCGCTTTAATCCTCACTAACATTAGCCATAAATCTCATCATGACCAGCAACTTTAGTACGTAATCATCGGCAGGGTAAAAACTATGCATTACTAATGCATACTTTTTACCCCCACCGTGGAGGGTAATGATTTTGAGCGTACGTGTGTATGGTATGTGTGTCTCACTATTAGGCACGCCATACACCCCCAACGGCTAGATGACTTTTATCCTAATTATGAGGTGTCCTTGGATTCGTCTAAAATGTGGGGGTAGCAAGGCTATATTTTGAAACAGTCGATTTTTTTTGTTCCTATAATTTACTAATTTGCTACTTCGATTTAAAAAAAAATACCTATATTTTAGTGCTTTAAAAATGAATGGGGCCTTTTTGAAAACCGGGTTGCTTTAAAACCGAGTCACAATGATTGATCACACGCTATTTGCTATTCACATTGCGCCGTGAAAACTGTACAAATTATGAATAATGCGATTATACGCTCACTGATTATGATGGATGGTGTGAATCTTCACGAGCGATGGGTTGTACAGAGGTTTAATCATAGTTTTGGTAGTCGTACTCTAAAACTTGGAGGTAATCCTTTGTGGTTCGACCCCGGAGGTACCATACCCACTAATAACAGCCGTCTTAAGCACGGCTGTGTTCTGGATTGAAGGGCTACATACTTATCTAAGACGTTTGGATATTTCTATTCAATTCACAAATAAATTGAGTAGAAATATTAGAATTTTTCTTTTACTTTTGTGAATTATATATGGCTTTAGTCCCGAAATATGCAAGGTTACAAGAGAGATTACGTAAACTTACCGGGAAAAATTCTAGTCCAGTCCGTATCCATTCAAGGTTTTACGATACACTAATCAACTTCATGTTAAAAAGCTCAGGCGTAGCATCACATCTGTGGCCGGCCTCACGTAGGCTTCTAATCCTATCTGTGGTTCACTACAGAGGGCCACGGGTGGCGGTGACTACTTACTATTAGGTAGACTGCACGCTAATATTTCTAACATAACCTAATCGAACAATGTATAATTCTACAGATAAGTCTGTAAATCAACGCCATCTGTTATATCATATATATATCAACGCTTTTTTAATCAATAACAGATGGCATTACACAAAATATCAATGTATTTTTATGTGTGATGTTCGTGTCGAGTAGGGCACGCAAGGGTTGCCATGTGATGTTGCAGCTAGCTAGGTACAGGCGAAGGTGACCATGGGAGGTTGAGGTCCCATAGTATCCAGAGGCACTTATAGAGGTCTTACAGATTTAATAAGTATCGTACATCACCACTTAATACAGATTGATCTATAAGATAACTAGAGAAATTATACATTAGCTTATATACTACTTATCCTACATGATCTTACAATAACCTTGTATATTAGGTTACTCACTAGTACGTGGAAGTGTGATAATATGTATGTACATGACACACTACAACGGACATGATACTTACCTAGATCAATTTTAATAGTAAAATACATCTGAATATGAAAATTCCTTAAAATCGTTAGAGCCGTTTCGGAAACCAAGTACATACAAAATATATACACATATATACAAGAATTGTTCGTTTAAAGTATAGAATAATATGTAAATCAATAATTTAAGAATGTAATATTTTCGCTTAAAGCAGTTACAAAGAAAATAAACTGATTCCACAAGTAACTATGTGAATACATTAAAAATAAAGTCTATTTATATAAATCAATGCCACTTTTGTTGTAATTGTATAACTCAAGAACGGGCTCGCCGATCCAAACCAAATGTTTAGGCTTTGTTCGGACTATTTAGTAGATGGTTGATTTGAAGTTTGCACAAAATCGGTAAGTAGGTAGCGGTTCTTCATTTATCACATTTTTTGTAATAAATGAAGTCAATAAATGGCGGATCATTTTGTAAATGGGGATTTTGCTGTCAAATGGAACCTTTTTTCAGATGAGGATTGTGCTGTCAAATTGAAACTTTTTTCCAGTGTTGACAGTCTGTAAAAGCATGTTGTTATGTCATTCATGCGGTCATTTCATTTTGGACGTGCTTCGATTAAAGCAAATCGTCAGCGATAATTATTGCTTTGTGTTTATATTTCTTGTTTGAATGTACTATGTATATATGTGTGCGTGTACTTTTCTCAGGTTTTTAGCGAGCCGACGGTGTTTCATCCTTACTACTATTCTATACGCTAGTTTTAAATAGCTAGCAATTAATAAAATATTTTTTTGTTTGAATAAATGAATTTGATGTTCCAGTAATTTTTTTTTAATTTCACTTCATACGTAGCGAAGCACGTACCGGGCCGCTAGTAGAATATAAAAAGTATATCATCATCATCAACCTAATACTGTTCCACTGTTGCACACGGGTCTCCTCGCAGAACGAGAAGGAACAGTCCATCGCGCTGGCCAAGTGCAGATTGGTAGATTTCACATACCTTTAAGATTTTTTTAAAATTCTCTCAAGTATGTAGAAGTCGGTGAAGGAAAACATCGTATGGTTTTCCATACGATGTTTTTCTTCACCAAGTTCACCGTTAAAGCAAGTGATAATTAATTTATAATACACATATAACTTAAGAAATCGGAGGTGGGTGTCGGGGATTTGAACCTCGGACCCCTCGATCAAGAGGCCACATTTCAACCACGAGGCTACCACTGACCATAAAAAATTAAAAAATAAGTGATAAAAATAATTGATATCACTGATACGATTTCGAATTTGATTTATTTCTGTAACTATTTTCTCGTTGAGCCTCCGTTAATAGGCTTTTAACTAACTGCTCTATTTCTATCGAGGTCGCCGCTAAGCCTTGAGCTTGATGGATTACTTCTTCCTTATTAGCAAACATCTGTAGCGGAATTAATCAGCAATAAAGTATTACTTGTAAAGAATTTCTACGTTTATTCGCGTAAAAAGCATGCAGTTATGACGTCATTGTGTAATCAGTTCTAAAAAATACATTAAACAAGTTTTTAAAGACAAGCTTTTATTCGTATTAAAGCGAAAATAAGCGTTCTTTAACTACCGAGTTTCCATGCCACCAGCCAACTCCACCATCACCAAACTCGATGGGGTTACGTTCATCTAATACAGAGTTGTTATGGCCAGCTTCGGTTCCATCATCAGTTTAACTCCATATCATCATAATATTGCATTGTCAACAGATTTACACGCGCATGCAAAATTTCAGCTCAATTGGGTAACTGGAAGTGGATTAAATTTAACTTGACTCCTTGTTATATAGTTAGGTTAAGCTTAGTATTAGAACAGTAATAATAAATACGCCATCGGAATAACACGCCTCTTTACTCAAACCTACCTGCAATATCTCTACAGCACATTCATATATATGTACTTACATACATACATTACAAGTTAAATAAAAGTTTATAAAAAGGATACTGGCACTCCAAAATGTTTATTTCCAATGTGGTCCAGATTCCGTTTCAAAAATATTCACAAGTATAATTTTAATACGAATTTTTAAGCTTTAGTATATCACGCATGCCACTAAATAGATAGATGTCATAAATCTTTGAACAGTGATAGTCTATCATTGCTTTAAATATGGTTTGAAATCCAGCTTCTTACTCTGTAGGTGCAGGGTTGCAATCTCACCTCCTATTTTCAAAATTATGATATAGATATTCTTAAAAGGACACAAACTTCTTACTCCAAACCAGCAAGAGTAAAGAGAAAATAAAGGGTTGATTAATGCAACTTGCGAATATTCTAATGCTTTACAGTAATTAAGTGATAATCCATCACGTTCATCAAGTGTGAATTAGATAGATTTCGTAAGGCCCTACGGCACAACTAGCATATAGGTTTCTTTGCGATATTTCCTCACTGCCAAAATTAAAATAAAAATTAGTTAACTTTTGGACTCGAATCTCCAAAAAAGGTGATTTTTTTATAACATGGAAGTAACAAACGAGTATGCATGCATGCATCATGTGAACTTGATCATAAGTGGCTACTGCCGCCTATAGACATCTGTACACAACCCTAGATAAGATTAGAACCCTACCCAAGGTCGACCACAGGCGCGTTGCTACTCCTCAGGACTAAGTTGGAACGCCTCGAATAAGTATATCTCCCTTACCACACCCTTCAAACCGGAATACAGCAGCGTTGAACACTGCTGTTGTTAGACAGAAATGATGTCGCGGTAGTGCTTTCGGAGTCGAAAGACGAAGGGTTCCACCATCTTCAAATATAGTGAAAATTGCTGACCTAGTATGCAATTTTCAAAACATAATTGGCTACGTTAATGCTGTACGGTTGATTTTAGTTTTCATTTTGTGTTCTGCGTGATCGGATAAAATATTGTCTATTCAGTCAAAAAGCTTATTGCGCATAAGAGGCAAAGTATTATATTTTGTTCTTTCCCAGTAAGTTCTCCCACTTGGCAAGTTGACAAACATCACAATAAAACGTAACAAACGGTATCTCTAACTCACAGTTAATCAGCGTCTCCAAATATTAACTCGGGAGTTGTAGAACTTAATTAGAAAATTGGGAGCGTGGAACAACTTGAAGCAAACGGTGTAGGCTTAGTTTGTACTTAAAATAATCTGTACTGAATGTGTGGGAATGAAGATGTCTCAGTAACTCTGGGGACTGGATGCGACTCTTTTTACAAGCTTTTATTTAACTTGCAATGTATGTATGTATGTTCGGGTCAAATCTTGCAAGCTAAATTTGACCTACTTCCCGTTATCCGATTAACCTGAAATTTGCATGCATATGTAAAATGAATGACAATGCAATTTTTTTATGTCATGCAGCTGTTCTGATGATGGAGCCAAAAGCTGGCCATAGCAACTATGTAATAAAACAACGTAACTCCATCGAGTTTGGGCTCGTTTGATCGTTTTGACACTCTAGTCTTAGATAATATCCATCAACGCTTATTTTCATATTAGTAAGAGTATAAGCTTGTTGTTGAAACCCTTTTTAATATAAATTTATCTATTTTTCAATATCTTTTCAACATTTTGTTACCTATGACAGCGTCACCGTCACTCATTTATAGCCGACTGCGGAGGGTAATGTTTATAAAAGTTACATGTGCACTCATTAGATTGATCCTCATTTATTCTAAATCTTCAATTATATCGTGGTCGATAAACTGAACGAATTAATTATAATAATGTAACAATATAATAGTAATCTAAAAAAATCTAATCTAATCTTAATCCGAACCTAAATTCAATTAAACCTTTAAAATTCCCCTAAATAAACCAATGGCCTCGAAGTCACCTCCCAAGTATCAGGGGCACATAAACGAGCAGTAATCAATTTGTCAAAATCACTTCGCGTCGACGTCAGCCGTCAGTCCTCGCGTGTCAGGGCCGCGCCTAAAACAACAGTGACTACAGTACCCGATAAAAGCAGGCCGCATCCGCTTCCGGCCACCCCACAAGACGTTAAGACGGAGAAAGACGTGACAATCGATTAAGGCATCAACTTGATGATAACCTGTCCATCATGGTGGGAATTTGGTTTTAGTATCATCGTATCAAAATAATGTTGAGACACTTGAATTAATCATTTTTTTTCTACCCACATCTTGTCATATTTAAATTTAAACTACTAACCTAAGCAAGTAGTTAAACATTGTCAGTCCAAAACATTTGCCTAGCTGTTTGACTGAATGGCTGAACATTATTCTGGAAATTGTTCAAGCTGTTAATTTAACGGCTTATTAAGCTAGTTGGTTGCTATATGAATATTAACAACTATAAATACGCAGGGGGTCAACGTGTCGTGTATCTTAGAGTGTTCCCTCGTCGTATGGCGGTGATACATAATATGTAGTTATCTTCGTGTTACAAAATTATAGTGCAGATTTGAAGAATGTATTTCATCGCAATACATGTAGTGAAGCGTAGATAAGAGTAGAAGTAAGAATTAACGTTAGAAGTTACAATATAAAATGATTGTACGTCGGTCCTAGTTTTATTTAATGGTGAAAGTAATATGAATATCTACATATCTGAGAGTTCTTCATAAAGTTACAAAGTAGTTGGCCAGCGTAGCGAAGTTTTTCTATATCTTTACTATTTTGAGCCTAGCAATGGGTGTATAAAATGTAAAGTTTTTCCAAATGTTGACATTTTAATTTACTTAGGAATTGTTATATCTGTACATGCACAAGTTTATACAAAAGGATAGAGAAAATGAGATGTATCCACAGATCAAGGTGTGTGTACCACGAATAAAACGTTTTGATATGTAAACGAAGGAGACTAGAGAAAACAGACGGTACAATAGAACAAAACCAATAGGAATGTGGGAAACAGAACAGCTCAAGCCATCAACGTCACGGAACCCGTTGTACATTTACTTCCAAAAGCAAAGCAACGTGTTGCTACAAAACAACATTTATTGAATCGAGTCCCCCTAGTTCCTATACAACTCTCGACGCGGTCACGTCTGTCGCACGGTGTACGTTAATATGTCGTACGTGCGCCGCCTGCCTAATACGTCCGCTTATAAAACGTGTAGGGAGGTTGCACCGACTTATTCTCCTTTTGATTGTGACGACGTGCGTGGCGTGACGTCACATGGTTTAGCTTTTGCCGTGATATTAGGTGGATCTGGAGACATAATTCTAACTGAAGACAAATTTAAACCTTTTGTCATATACACCGGTAAAGACAAATGTCGAAATAGTATTTAAGCTTCGTTCCATGTCGAAATATAGTACTGCATTTATCAGTTCTACTTTTCATTGCATGAAAAAATAGGAATACGTTTATCTAAAGTAAGGAGCACAAATTGATGGTTTTTGTGAGTAATATTTTTTTATTCGTTTCTAGGAGTCAATTCTGGAAATATCGTAGGTACTTACGTAGAAATTACATTGAACTATTCAACAAAATTAATCATAAATTCGATTAAATCTGAAATAATAAACATAATTATGTGTTAACAACACAAAACCGGTTGGCACGTGTAATACATCAGATATCGTAGACACTGCATTAAATACTACCGTTCTACAAATAAGGCCCCCATCAGACATGCTACTTTTAGCATCGGCGGTGCACGATTTAGCTGCTTTTCGTACGGTAGATTCAGCGAAAAAACACTACACCTCCCAAACATTTGAGTGCCCGTTGCAGCTAATCTCGATGTTAATTGCAACTATACGCAAAAACGCGATGTTAATTGCCATTGAACGTGAAAACTGCGATGTTAATTGCTATTGAACGTGAAAACTGCGATATTAATTGCTGTTGAACGCGAGAAACCCGATGTCATTTGTTATTGAACGTGAAAAACGCGATGTTATTTGCTATTGAATGTGAAAAACGCGATGTTCATTGCTATTAAGCGAAAAATACGATGCAACAATGCAATCGCTAAAGATACGTTTTCGTTATTACGGTCGAATGAAAGTCGTCAAAGCAGTATCGGTGAAGTCACCAAACCGCGAACCGCCGACGTTAAAAGTAGCCAGTGTGTTAGGGTCGTAATAGATTGGCTCGATACACTACTATCGGCTAATCGAATGAAAATCATGAATTCAAAGCGGTCATGACAGGCAGTGATTTATAACTTGTCAGTTGTAAACGTTATCAAAACTACATATTTCAAAACGCTGCCAGCTTGACTCAAAATACTGACACAGTACAATTCGATGCAATCTTCAAATCCTGTGACTTGTCAAAGTCTGAATCTATCTATCTAATACATTTAAACGAGCAATTCTTGTACATATATAACCCCCTACGATATCATTAGAATACGAAGCTCAATTTCACCGCAATTTACGAAGTTAGAATGGCCCGATCGGAAAATCGGGTGCCTTAAAATGCAGGAAACCCGAGTTCAAATCTCGTTCCGATTGTTTCTTTTTTATTTTTTTTCTTTTTTTGTATTATTATTAATCGAGCAAAGCTCGGTCATCCAGATATTTACAATAAGTGAAATATATCAATTTAAGTAATTCTAACTACAGTAGAACTACATAATAACAGTAATATTAATTTAAAATATATATTTTGAAATGTTCTACTTTAACTTTACTTACTTACTAATTATACTTTAATGGGTATATTTAAAAATCATCTATGAAAAGACTGTTGTTAAAAGTTCTTTAAAGAAATAAAAAGTTATTAGTAATACTAATGTTTATAGTAACTTATTATCAAAAATGATATCAAAATTTTACACAAGATATAAATAATGAGCGTTTGAAACTTTAAAAGTAACCAAGGCAAGAAATTTTAGACAAAAAGAAAACATTAAACGTAGATGAAGCATAACATAATATGGATTTAACAAATATTGGCAATGGCATAGCTCGATGTAAATCTATCCCTTGACGTAAACGTCCCTTTTTGTATATAAATAAGCTTTGTAAGTGATAGCGATGATTGATTAGAGATCTGACATGTGCCGAACCCTCTCGCTCGATCGGAATATTAGTTCAACGCATTTTGGTAAAAATGATAAAAATAAATGTTAGATGAGCTGAAACTGGATGTTAGAAACTAGTAACTTTTATGGTTAGTAATAATATAACGAAACTAAATTAAAGATTGTTTCACTATTTTAATTAATGCCATATTAAAACGTGATCATTCAAAAAATGTTCTACTTTTGAAATGTTTCGTACCATTCGTCGAACTTAATTAAATTAAATTTTATATTATGTACATTTTCGAACTTATATTATTTCTTATACTCAACAATAATATTTAAGTACTTAGTATTTCACATGACAATTCCATTAGTTATCCAACAGTTCGCGCCAAAGTGCAATATGGGTAAACAAAACTGGAATGAAAATTACCAAAAAATAAATCTACCGTAACCGACAGATAAATTTCAATGGGAAAAGCCAGTCATCGCTTAACGAGCCATTAAGACAAATTCAATGCTAACCCATAGGGTACTATTTCCATGAAAGGGGATCGATACATCAAGGTAAATAATACTGGACAGCTTAGTGAGAGCTAATCTAAATAGATTCGTTCGAGTGTGACTAAGTTCCCTATATTTCTCCATCACGTCATAATAGTCAGTGTTTGACACTTGGCATTTCCATTCAACAACTTCTTCATCATATGTTGAGTTGAAATCACAAAGAAATGTAAACTCTATGTCAACTTGATGACAGTACATTTACACTTGTTTGTTGATGAGTGTTTTTCTTTTTTTGTTCGGTGTAAGCCGTGCGGTTATGGATGAGTCTGGCTCGCGCCTCTCTGAAGCCGATGACAAAGATGCGTAATTATTGCGAACACTAGCTAGCCCGTTATAAAGTTTTTCTCTTCGTTGCGCTCTCCAATTGTTGGGCGATGATATATTGTTTGCTTTAGATTTGTGTACTTGATAATCGAAATGAGTTTGAAGTGGATTTTGTAACCAATTCGCTTATAGACATCAACATTTGGAATTTAATCAGTACTTGATGTAATGTTCAAAAAATTTCTTATTTATATGTCATTTTCTTTAAACGAGCAATTCTTGTATATTGTATAATTCTATGTAATTGGTTTCTTTGAAACGGCTATACCGTTTTTGACGGATCTTTGTATTTAGGTAGACTATTGCAACTAAAATTGATCTAGGTAAGTGTCAGCTCCGTGCAAATCGGTAATCACATGAAAAAAAATCATTTGTCACCCGAGTAAATCTCGGTCGCCTAGCTAGGTAAATATGTAAAACATTATCAAAGTATAATGCGAAATCATTGTTTGTTGGCAATATGGTGCAGTATTCGTCAGTAATTCTAAGCTAATGCAAATCTGTGAAGACCTAACAAAACTGCTAACAAACAATGCTGCCCGTGCAAAATACAGAACTGGTTTACAACGAAATACTTACACAGAATTCTTGAACGACAATACTCCTCGCGTGGACGCAAAAAATCCACCCGTTCCTTATTCCCGACGATTTGTTTATTCAGAGAACGTCGCGCACTCGCTGGAAGAATTCTTAGAACCAAGGTCGCGAGCAATATCTCTAGGGAACTTGCCTTCAGCAACTGAGAATTGTTTCTCAACACTTGTAAATTCTTCCTGTTTAACGTAGCCTCCCTTTATTTTCTCGTAAATTAAATTAAGATTTCACAAAGTCCAAAGACGGGTATTTGCGTCCGCGCCACGTTCCGACGATCCTTATTGGGTTTACTAGGAAAGGAGCAAATCTGCGATAACAGTATGATAATGCCTTTAATATAATATCGACAATATTAATGAAATCTTATAAAATTATAAAAACTAGACATACAGAAAGTTAAAAAAAACTTCCTTTTATCCTTTAAAAAGAATTCTTCTAAATGTAGAATATATATATATATATATACAAATATATATATATATGTATATATATACATTGTATGTAATTGGTTTCTTCGAAAAGGCTCCGGCTATTTTGAAGATTTTTTGGATTTAGACAATCAATTGCTATTAAAATTGATGTCGGGAAATGTCGTCTCCGTGTTAACCCGTTTTTACATAAAAAAACATATTCGTCATCCGAGCGAAGCTCAGTCGCCTAGCTAGTATTTTATTAAGTAATCAAAAACTTTTCGAGAACTGAGCACTCGGCCTAGAAATAGCTTATTGGATATAACAAAACTTTGAGATCTCTACCGTCGTCTCTAAAAACACCCCCGGGATGTTTAGAGTTGAAAGATTAATTTCTTCGTTCTAAATAAGCCAAGGTCACACTATGGAGCCAATTGGATAACTTTCGTGTCACGTCACAGGGGAAATTTGGAGACATCTTCGTCTCATTGATGTGTTTATGGCATATTGTTCTGGGATTTGATTGAATAAAATTCCTATAGTGATTCAATGTTCATGAGCAGACACGACACCAGCCACCACCGGCCATGCACAATGTTATGTTTATTAGACAAACATGTAGCTGAAAATAATTATTTGCCTTATTTATTGTATGGAAGTAGTAATCGAGTATGATCACAGCGATAGCCTAGTGGTTAGGAACTCGGCCTCTCTATCGGGGGACCGAGGTCCAAATTCCAGACACGCACCTCTGATTTTCAAAGTTATGGATGTATTAGAAATTAATTATGACTTGCTTAAACGGTGAAGGAACACATCGTGAGGAAAACTGCACACCTGAGAGTTTCAGAGTGAGAAAAAAGTTCTCAAGGGTGTCTGAAGTCTACCGATACGCACCTGACCAGAGCGGTAGACTACGGCCTAACTCCTGCCTGAGAGGACACCCAGTAGTGAGACAGTAATGGGTTGACGACTAAACGAGTATGCTCTCCACCTGATAGTAAGTGTCACTTCCGCCCATGGATATCTGTTATCAACCCCAAATAGTCCTACCTGAGATCAGCCGCAGATGCGTTGCTATCCCTAAGGACTAAGTTGGAATGCCTTAGATAAGTATGTCTCCCGTACCACACTCTTCAAATCAGCTTAACACCGCTGTTATTAGGCAGAAATAGATGTGGCGGCGGTGCCTCCGAAGGCGAAATACAGTGTTATACCACAAGAATATATAATGATATTGTAGTGATGCTAGTATTTACTCTAAATTATGTATTTCGCAAAAATAAATTCGTTACTAATAATATATAATTGGGCTACTTTATTAAAAGGTCTTAATAAAATTATTGGCAATAAGCCAATGACATTTTTGACCCTGAAAATTGTATCCAAAGCACAATTTGTAGAAAGAAATTGTGGAATGAAAATATTGTTACTACGTTTCTGTGCGGAGATAAGGACTTGAACGAGGTCAGACCAAGGACTTTACTAGGTAATCGTAAGGAGCCCTTTATTTCCACGAGCTTTGAAGTTTCAGGTCTAATTGCGAAAAGACCAATATCGACGTCCCAGTGGCTCTCAATCAAAATCTAAATAAATTAACAAAGATTTCTACTCACAGCTGTTGCTTAGTAATTACTTTTATTATTATTATTCATAAAATTAAAAGTAGGAAGCAAGCATCAACCATCTGATGTTGTGGTCACTGCCGTCTATGGATACCTATAACCAGCTCTATATAGAACAGGTGTTGTACCTGAGGCTGATCACAGATGCGTTGCTGCTCCTGAGGACTAAGATGGTCAACTCACGAACCACACTGATTCTACACCCTGATTATGTAAAAGGCACAGCTAGCGTGCAATGCAAGCGCTAAAGCACAATCGTAACAATTAAAATAATAATTTATTTTTTACAATAATCGTTGCAATAATTAGTACGTGTTTTATTAACAATTCAAACTATATAACCTTGTTCTTTCAAAATGAATTTTGTTTATTAGTTATTACCCAAATGTTTCATGTAATACTTAAATATTAAACGTCATTTCAGTATGTCAAACGTACAGTATAAATATTAAACGTAATTAACGTGTAATTAAATATTAAATGTAATCTACTGAGATTACTCTACTCTACTGAGATTACATACCGATGTAGAACGTACAGTATAGGTTTACTAATCCTATCCCGAGCTCAACTCTTTAATTATGAGGGCAGCCTTACAATTATCTTCCCCAGCCCGCTTATGAATTATTAAGTTCGGGTAAAATTAACTACGACCTTAAATAAACGAGCGGCCTCATTGAAAGCCATGAACCTGTAAAGTTATGTTTAGCGCTCGCGGAAAAACGTGTGGCCATAATCTTGGCATTTACGGAGATAGGGGCATGACGATGGTCGCAGTGGCTGGGAAAATCAATAGACGCGCGCACGGCCCCGGTGCGGGCGGGCGGCGCCCACCCCTGCCGCTTTCAACATTAACTCCATGTCCATGTTCAGCACTATGTGCTTATGTATCTCAGAAATTAAGTTTTAGTTCATCTGTAATTTTTAAAAACCACTGTTTTTCAAGCACACATTTTACAACATAATTTGACTTTTTTTTGCCTACTCGTATGGTTAATCGTCAACCCATTACTGTCCCACTGTTGAGCACGGGTCTCCTCTCAGAGTGAGAGGGGTTTAGGCCATAGTCCACCGTGCTGGCCAAGTGCGAATT
>DWNM01000062.1:0-15419 GCA_018250375.1 Narcosius parisi helen
AGCCCAGCGTACACTATAGTCGTGGCAGGCCGCAACGCATCGTGTTATTCGTCCGAGTATTTTTTGACGTTGCGGTGCGGACCGTTTAGAGTGGGCGATAATTTATAAAAATGTACTTAAATGACATAAGCGAATTTTGGTAATGCGATGTGGTCTGCTTTAATGTGGGCAAACCTCATCGCACCGCTTACATCTTATGGCTCAGGCCACGCGGTGGTACCGTAAAACGCCACGCATTGTCAACGAGCAACGCTAGTGTGGTGTCGCAAGCGAGCACGTGAGAACTGTGGCCAGGGAAATGCATTGTCCACCACGTTGTACACGCTCGTACAGTATGTACATGGCAATTGTTCACACGTCGCTGTGACCTACGAGGTCATTAGTATTAAGAGTATGAGTGCATTTGTATATGAATATATGATATAATGTGACGTACAGATACTGATCATACGTTACATAAAAATTAACGCAGTTTTGTATATTTTTAGGTAACTTATTTTGTGAGAAAATCAAATGCTACTTTGGAAGTTACAACAAAAACAAAATTTGCATATGTGCCTATTCCGTATATGGAAAACATTAATAAAACATGGATGTTATTTTTGTATTATTCGAATTATCTAACTATTTTTTTGCCTATCAATAAATATATATATATATATATATATCACTTATTGAATTATATCAAGTTTCTAATATCTGCGGTTGAAGGTAAAACTGAAAAGTGTGACAAAACCCGCTATAGCATTGCCTTTAATATTTAAAAAGAAATCACAACACACTACGCGGTACTAGAGGAAACCACGATGCTTTCAAATCCGAATGTGGTATATGGCAAAACGTTAGGGTTACCAGACATGTAGAAATAAGAAAATATATTGTTATTTTATGTGCCTATACTGTTTCATAATTGTTAAGTTGCTGAAATCTCAACAAACCGTCACACTTGGCAGACTTCCATAATTTGATACAATTTAGATATCATGTCAAACAAATAAGAAGCCATTTTTTATTCAGATTTGATTGTCTATACAACTACTTTGGAACGTTGATAATATTAGACAATTAGCACGAGGTTTCATTTAAGCAGAAAAATTGAAACAAACTGTTTTATAAATAAGCAATTTAGTACAAAAAAATGCCTACGTCTGGAAATTAATTATACTTACATACATACAGCTGTATACGATATAAATAATATCGTAAACAGTTTAATTAATTACTTGAGACTGTGTGCGATTTATATAAATTAACCTATATATTAATACGTGAAGCGTAACCTTTAGGTACCTATATGTTTACGAAGATTACGCGCACAGAGAAGAGTGAGATTTGGCATAGTTAAAGTTTATAGTAGAGAAGGTGTGCAAAGACAGTTTTTAAAGTAATTGTTTTTTTTTAAATTATGGTCGAATTACGAACACTGCGACGGGTCTTGTACTTTGTAAAAATCGCAGAGTTGACAACCCAAAGTCGATGCGGCTAGGAAACTTGACGGAAGCGGCGAGCGGGACGACACCGGACTTTTTGCTCGGACTTACACGACACGATTTGCATTTACGGTTAACGATTACGATCGTAAAGATGTCGCTGCAACACCAGTTTACTTTGTATAATTACCACGTTAATCCAGTTTTGGATTCGTTTTACCATATTGCATTACAGAGTAATTTCTTTTTAAATCATGTATATTTTTCCAGGGCGGAGAAAAGAAATAATTAGAGATTATAGTATAACTATAATACAGTTAAAATAAAACAATTTTACACGACGTCTAACACCTCGGTTTCTTAGTATAAATTTATATATCCGGTTTATAATACATTTCAACCAGGCGATGAGGAGCAGCAATGCATCTGTATTTCTTTTAGAACTTTAATCCTTTTCGCGTTTGAGCACAGATGCCAATAGATGGCAGTAACCACTACCAAGACATTGATGTAACTGCAGCCTCAAATTTTGTTAAAACTGAAGCCCAGTTTAAACAGTTTCCGAACAGTCGGGTCTCCGATGTGCCGGGTGCCTAACTAGCGACATATCGAGTGACAACCTGTTGTAAGCCGCCAGCCGGCCGGCGACCTGATTTCATCCGACACCCGTTTATGTAATAAGTGGTAACCTTAGAAAACGCGATCGTTCTCACTGCACTGAATTAGCTCAATTTGTTCGGGTGGCGATGGCCCAATTCGAACGATTCGGCGGTTAGACGTGACATCGTGTGGGGCGGTTTCAGTAATCAAACCTATTTCTTTTTTAAATACAAATAGCAAACGACCATGCAGTCCACCTGACGTTAAGTCGGCACTGCCGCCCATGGACATCTTTGATCAACCCCAAATAGGATCAGAGTCTTACCTGAGATCGGTCATATATGCGTTTCTACCCCTGAAGATTAAGTTGGAACGCCACGGATAAGAGTGTCTCCCTTACCACACCCTTCAAACAAGGCAGTAGCGCTAGACACTGCTGTTATTAGGCAGAAACAGGTAATCACTACCTTATCTACTATGTTCGAGATTGCGTATATACAAAATGTTTATACTCAATAAAAACTAACACTTATTAGCAAACATTCCATTCAAAATATTTCAAAATATTACTTGTCGATATTTCCAAGTGACTATCTGTTTTATCTTCGCACTTTGTTATTTATAATACCATAAAATATACACTTGAATAGTGATTTCCAACATATAATACGTAGTTAAGATAACCATCAAATAGGGTAACATTCCTTTGAATTCGCAAGCACTCAAGGTAATAAGATGGTTTGAAGATTATCTCACGATGTCTGTCGTTAAAAAGTTTGACATTTAAAGAACATCTTCGATTGAACAATCTGCATGTCTCGATACATAGTTAGCAAACTGCGTACGCCCTTTATTGACCAATAGTTTTGTTTTTGAATCTAATTGCTAATTGAAAGCTAAAATATCGAAATTTGTAGGAGGAAACATCACTTTTATATATATCTACTAGACTGCAGAGAGTAATGTTTTTCGACCATGTATGTATGTCTCGTTCTTTAGCACGCCCTGCAGCCCAAACGGCTCGAGGGATTTTAACATAATATGTTATGGTATGGTTATAGTTATACCATAATATGGTATATGAGGTGAGTGAAGGATTCCTCATCATATGCGGGGTACGGGTTATATTATGAGGTGTCGTTGGATTCGTCTAATTTTTAAATAGTCGGATTTTTGTTTTGATAATAATTATTTATTAGTTTACGTAGCACACTGGTTTATGTAGGTACGTTATAATATCATCGTCACGTCATTACAGGCACACCGATAGGCACAATTTTTTCCATAGTCCAACAAACTGGTCAAATATATTATCTAGACTATACCACTTTAATAAGATAGAAGAATACTTAGGGATGTATGTTTCTTCAAGATATTTTCCTTTGCTGTCAAAAAACAAACTTCAAATACTCACATAACTTCCGAAAATTAAAGATATACGAGTATGCAGTTCACTTCAGAATCGTTTATTTTTTTTTAATTCATTCTTTCATCGCATATCGTAAAGCCGCTCGCGGTGAAGCAGAACTTGCTTCTAACAATAAAATTAGAGAGGTTTCAATTCAGGACTTCTAAAAACCGACCAAAAGTTGCCAAAGTTGATCACTTCAAAATCGTTATATATTTTTTAAATTATTCGTTCATCGCATATCGTTAACCCGTTCGCGGTGAAGCGAGTTTCAAGTAAGGTTATGAGTTAAACATAATCCAATGACATACATCATTAAAGACAAAGTAACGTGTAGAAATGCCCGCCCACGTAGGGCGTTACAATAAAAGTAATATACCGAAACCCACGCTTACGTGTTATGGTTGCGTCGTATCCACCGTTACATTTTTACGACAATGACACTATTTTGGCGTGAGTTATATATATATATATATATATATATAGAGCAAAGTTAATAATAACATCAAAAAGATCATATGTAAGTGGTTGCAATCCATTTATGTCACGCAGATGATCATTTGCTATTCTTAAAAACAACATATTCTATATACCTACTCTTTTTTAAATTGATGTTTTGCAATCCGGTAGCAGTGTAAGAACAAATATTGAAAATGCTCCATGTCTATGTACATTTTATGTCGCTCAATAGAAGTAATACGCACATATGCAATCCACATGTTATAAAAAGTAAAATACAGAATATATGAAAGGTGACAGAACCAGTATAGTTCGACCGGGGAGGTACCACCGCCACACCTATTTCTACATCGAAGCAGTTCTTGCGTTTCGGTAGAAAGGCGTGGATGCAACTCAGTCAGTGCGTTATGTTTGAGGTGACCATGTTAGTCAGCAGGAGTGGCAACGCATGAGATGATGGCAACTTCAGGTAAAACTAAATATGAAGTTGTTTGCAGGTGTCCCTGGGTGGCAGTGATTACTTATCATCAGATAGACTGTATGCTCGTTTAGCGCTTTAATTTTATAAAAAACTTGCTTAAGTTACACAAAATCACGGGTACAAGCTAGAAAATTATATAAAAAATGCGGAAAAACTTACCGCCCATAAATTACTGAACTGTCGGCGTATGGGTGTGTACATCTGTGCGTGTGTGAGCAAATGCTGCGATCACACTATTACCGTCGCAGCCGCACTTTACCTTAATGGCTAGTTTAAATACTGAATGAAATAAACGTTGTAGACTCGCCGAACCAGTAGTAAGTATAGAATGTCGTGAGCGACAGCAAACTGTAGCATTTATTATAATTACATGGATACGTCGATTTTCTGCCAATCGCGGACACTGTCCAAAAGTAGATAAGTCAAAAAAACTTTTAATAATCATGATGCTGACTGATCCTAACAACCTAATACTAGTGAACCGGAAAATATATCTTTACTAGTTTTAACCCGAGGCTTCGCCCGCGACCAAAGTTCAATGACAATACATATCGTACCGAATACCTGAATACCGAAAACCTCATCGAAATCGGTTCAGTAGTTTTTGTTTAAATGCCGCTATAAAACAGTATTAAATAAAACCTTATACCTAACTTAAAAGATAGATAGGCACTGGGTTTTACCCGCATAGTTTCCGTTCCCGTGGGATTTCCGGGATAAAAACTATCCAATGTCCTTTCTCTCTCAAACTATCTTTGTACAAAATTTCATCCAAATCGGTTCAATGGTTTCGGTGTGAAGAAGACACAGATAGACAGACAGAGTTACTTTCGCATTTATAATATTAGTAGGGATTATATTGGTAGAAAAAACATTAAGTATTTTCATTAGATAGACTATTATTTTTTATATTAGATAGTGATCTTTTACAGTTCAATAGTGCACGCCATGGAATAGAAGCAAAACTTTTAATGCCAATCAGCACAATAAAATCATCATAATATATTGAAGCAGAGGAACATCTAAATGTTGATGTAGGTGCATCATAAAGCGAATCCCATAAATTTCGTATACAAAATGAAATCTTCTTTAGAAACTTCAAAATATCAGTTACATACTTTTGTCGGAAGGCAATATTTCAAAGCTCAGTGTGTTTAAAATTCCTGAACCCAGTAGGTAAGTAGTAAGTACAGACATAGTAACGTGAATACGTAACAACAAATATCTATAATTACCTTCAGCAGTAGCTACATTCCTAGAAAATTAGTTCGCGTGAGTGGAGGAATTAAATGCGGTCGATAATCGCAGTGATGTGGTATCGATACAGATATCGATACGTGGCGAGTGGAATCGATTCCGAATGTCGAGTTTAGATGGGATGCAATTAGTGGTATCCGTTTTCCGTGAATCGTACAGATAACCGAAGAGAATTGATGTAATCTTCAAGATTTGCATAGACATATTGGACTGTTTAATGAATACTAGTTGCAGTTTATTTATTCAAATATTCCAAAAAGGGATTGGAAGGGAAAGGGACATTTTCTGAAAATGTCAATGGCATCATTATTATAACTTACGAGGAAGGACACGATAAAGTTCTAAACTATAATAATAAAATATCAATATCTAAAAGTCTTAAAACCATTATGGGCCCCTACCATCGCTCTTAATCTACCTCGAAACTGGGATCGTCTAGTGCTTATTTAACCTGTCTTCTACTGGGCATGAGTGAATATTAAAAACATTATCAAATGAATATACCAAAGGTATGGTAGCCGATAAAGACTATTATTTACGAGTATGTTGCAAAAGAACCTTTATACATTAAAAATAAATATTTTAATATAAATTTCTTCTACATGTTTACAACATTAACCAACGACCAAGCTTCGCTCGAATGACGTATGCATTTTTTCACGTGAAAACAGATTATCACGGAGATGACGCTTTTCTAGACATACATAATAAAAGACTATCTGAGTACAGAAATTTGTCAAAATCGCTAGAGCCGTTTCGGGGAAATCAGTTACATACAAATATACATATATATATAAATAATATGTATTACATATATGTAAGACTTGCTCGCTTAAAGGATAGGATAGGATATTGTTTTCTTAGGTCTCTTATGGACATAGATTCTTAGCAAAAAATGCATGACAGCGTAAATGCTTGACGTAAACTTACTACATTTTTTTCACAACACCCTAATGGAATTTCAGCGTGTGCGGAATAATAAAACAATTCCTATGTAATCAATGTCCATTGCCTTCGTAAACCTGAAGCAAGAGCTGCACTGGCAAGATGCAGTTGTAATAATTATGAGATAAATCTGTACCGCGCCATACTCTAATAGACTGCGCTCCTACCGTATAGCGTGGCTGACTTACATGGAATTAATCAAGTTGGCATAAGACATGAGATGACGCGATTAATTTAAGGATAAGCAAAGATCGAACTTTCGGGGATCATCTATAGAGGCAACATGACCATATCTTTGTGCCCTAAAGAAACAGGTCATGTGTTTTGCTTTGGACTATATAATAAATAGGTATACTTCAATAAGACATTTGACAAATATAACTTAGTCTCTTAAGACGGTAACAAGTAACAAGTAAGCTGTGTTTCAGATCGGACTTCGATAATTTAGGCCCTGGCTACAAATGTGTTTTATTGCAGTTGTAAACTTTATTGTAGAATATTGTGGAAATATAATGATTTTGTTGCATATTTTGTCGTCAACGATGAATTTCAAAACAACCTCTGCATCGATGAAGTAATTACTCAACGTTGTAAGCTAATATTTATAGTCTACAATATTCAGATTTTCATCTCTAATAAAGTTTTATAGCGCTAAAACAAATTGTCTATCGAACTTAATGAAATAGGTTTCGGCAATGAGCAATTGTGCAGTTGCCAGAATCGCTTCCAGGTTTCTAATTGCGCCGACCACCATCGACAAATAAGGTCTAAATATTATTCGGATTGTGCCCTTTTATAGCGACCTATCATAATGGCATGATAGCAACTCGGATGTTGCAATGCTTTATATCCAATCGCCACAAGAAATGTTACGTGCCAGCAGTAATTCCACTCGTGTTTGTTTTGTCCGCGTTATTGACTCGTAAAAGTTATACATTTTATTAGAAACACTTCCTGCTTCGCGATCTTTATTGCTGGTTTGATGGGATTCTTACTATTTATGTATTTGGTATTGAATTATGGTTCTGTTTACAGAATACTCGATAGTTCTAAATTGTCCAAGATATAAAATCAAACAAAACGTTAAGTAATTTTGTTGTAGATCAAATAACTGTATTGTTAACATTTAAAAGATTTATTAAAAGTTCCTATGGATAGTAAGCAAGGTTAAATGTGTATTACTGGATTTATTTAAGATTAATACAACAATTTTATGAGGGTACACCTGGCTGGCCGTACGCAATTATGTATACTAGTAGACCTGTCGCAGTGGTAGAAATTCGCCCATAATTTTATTTACGCATAAAATTATCTTTGCACAGCGTTCTACCATGAAATTCAATTATGCCAAATCTCTCACATCACAGTGCGCGCAATATTCGTAACAATGTACCTAATATTTTCACTTCAGTTATATATAAATTCACGCAGAAACTTTACTGCTCTAATAGGTATACTCTCGTAGTCGCTTCGTACGACGTTCGGAAGAGAGCAAAAGATGCTACTGCAGGTCCAATAGGACCAAACTAACAAATCTGTAGGTGACATTAAAACATCACGACATGTACCGAAGCCGTAAATGACCACATGTACGATAATTACATACACGTGTACCGATTTCCCCCACAATATAAAATCATTTCATCAGACCGCTAGTGGCAGTTCGAGATGGAAATCTTACAGTTTCCATGCAAAAAAGCATGATCACTTTCTATCCAACACTATCATTACCACGGGGTGTAATTGCCACGTCGTAGGGCACTTTCTACCTTCATTACGAGGATTTCCTTCCTTCATGTAGGATTGACAGCTACACGTGGGCTCGCCCGGCTTCTGATTGGAGTTACAAAGTAATTAACGTTAGTTAGATTGGGTGCCTTTATTTACTTTCGTTGTTAATAGTGGCCCTAACTGTTGCGGATAAGGTTATAATTAAGTATCACGTAGAAAATCGTTTTCACGGGGAGTCGAAGCTGTAGCGTTTGACTTTCACCTTATTAAGCAACCTTTTTTTTATTAATTTTTTTTTGATTTAGCAAACGAGCTGGCAGTCCATCTGATGGTAAGTGACCTATGCCGCCCATTGATATCTGTAATCAATCCCAGATAAGATCAAAATCTTACCTGAGGTTTGCCACAAATGGTTGTTACCCTTCAGGATTAAGTTGGAACGCTTCGGATAAGTATGTCTCCCTTATCATACCCTTCAAACCAGAAAACAGCAGCGTTTAACACTGTTGTTAGGCAGAAATAGATTATAACCTATTACAAAAGGTCAACAGCAATGGGGTCTGAAACGAAATATTATCGTAATTGATCATGATCCCGGTTGAACCAATAAGCTTGCAAAGGGACATAGCGACTCTCGTTGACGTGTCAAAGCACGATATGACTATTACGATATGGTTATTCAAAATAGACATCAAAAGAAAGCCAGCAATGTACTGTCGATTCCTCTGGATTCAAAAACCGCGCTGACTATTCCCCATTAGGACCTCCTGTATCTGTCTTATGTTTAAGTTAATTAAAGAATAATAGGGTTATTTTAAAGTAGCAGAAAATACAAATCCCAAACAGGAAAATTGGCTTAATCGCTCGTAAAATGTTAAACAAACAAGTGCAGGTTAAGAGATCGCGTCAAACGGACGGACGGACGTCGGGCGTCCGGTAATTGTGAGCGATTGAGGCGTCGCTTTCTAGCTATTCGATTGTTGGACGAGAAAGCGGATTGGAGGTTAAATGTCACTTGAAACAACTGTCCGAGACGTGTTTATGTTTAATTTGTTTGAAAAGTAAAACGCATTTTTATGGCCCCATCATCCACGCATTACCTTTGCATTGTCGGCCATAAATCTTCACTTTAGAAGGAGAAGGATGTGGCCTTAGTCCACATAGGCGGAAAATTCACGCACCCCTCGTATGTCAGTCAGTCGAATAGTTAGTGATCCAGCACAATTTAAGCTTATTAAAAATCACATCAATCACTTCGCAGAGTGTAACGAATGAGAAAATCCTGAATATGTTATTTGGCACAAAAGAAAAGCTAATAACATGATATCAGCGGGTATCATCGCTCACATGGGAACATGGCGAAACCGAGCAGTGAGCATGGGATTATGACGCTCAATTACCCATTGTGTTGGGGTTCGTAGAAACGATCAAATGCGCGAATTCCTCGTAGATGTCGTAAGATCTGCCTGACATCTAAATAATCGATGCAGATTTCTGTTCTGGGTCCTGTTAATGTGTTCTGGGTCTTCAAAGTAAGGTGAGATAAACGGTTACTGACATCCATTGACATTTATATCAATTTTAAATAGTACTCGAATCCTACCTCAGGTCGACGAGCACGGATGAATTGCCTTCTCTAAGGACTAAGTTAAATTCTTCGTGTGGTTCTTCTTTAAAACACCCTTCAAATTGAAATCAGTAGCGCACAACATTGCTTCAATAAGGCAGAAAATAGGTAGGGCGACGGTTCTACAGGAGGATAATGTTTATTGAGCGTATGCATGTATGTTTGTATGCATGTCTCATTCTTTGACGCGCCCTACAGCCTACTGTTTAGCGGATTATGACATATGAGGTGTATTCATCTAAATTGTGGAAGTAACCATAAGCTATATTTATAAGCAGTCAGGTTTTTGTTTTTGTAATAACTACTGGTTAGTCGTGTCTAACCGTATCACAGGTAATCCGGAGTGCGAGGATAGCGGCTGTGAGATAAAACGCGTTATTTCTTTATAAAATATCACAGAGGCTGCGACTACTCAACATTATTACACAAAAAGTCATAATCTTAAATACGTAAACATTAAAAGAGTGGATGGTCTAAGCACGTACAATTACCACAACGGTCGACAAGTTTAGCTATTTAGAAACGCTTGCTACATCGCGTGTGCTGGAACTGTATGTAAAGACACATTACAAGCGGTTACCTCACAAGATCAACGTAATATTACGAATCACGAACGAATTTCGCAGTATTTTATTGCAATTGACGAAACTTCGTGAAACAGTGATATAGCGGTTATTAAATACGTATTGTCGATGTCTCAAAGTTGACTCAGTAAAAGGACTAATCGACTAAACAGTTTTAGATACACAATAATAGATCAAGTGCAAGTCGAACTGTTTCAAGGGTACAAATGGACAGACTGTGGAGGCTTAATAATAGGACACCGTATTTGACCCTGGGGTACGGAACCCGATAACCGAAATGGTATTTTAAGCTTATATTTTGTCATAGTCTATTTTTGAGTAGAGACTGGAGAAAATCAAAAAACCTGCCGATTTTAGAGCAGACTTAATGAAAATTGGTATTTGGCTTTCGAATCAGAAATAATAAAAAACCGATTTCACCCTTTTTGGAAAATCAATCGCTAATAGACAATAAGGGATGAAAGTTTATTTGGCAACAAAATATTTGCCGATTTTGAAGCAAGCTCTATGAAAATGGGTATTTAGCTTGCTGGTGAGAGTTTTTGCAAAATCATCCCCAGGCGGGGTAAAATGGTGATTGAGTGAAAGTTTGTATTATTTTATAATTTAAACACACGAAGTCACGGGCAAATGCTATTGTTATATAAAGCCAAAGTCGTAGAGCAGATCTAGTATATCGTTACACTAGCGATGCGACCCAGTTGCGGTCGCGGCCCTGCAAGAACGGCATGCGGTTTGGGGAGAGGGGATCATGTTAGCTCCTAGCTAGAACATCGTATACATCTGACTTGTTGCATTGAATTGTGAAATGTTCTACGAGTAAAATCTTATTATTTCAGACCTTTCTTATAAGTATGATGTAGTGGACCTGATAGTAAGAGGTGTTTTGGTGCGCGACTCCGAAGACACCACCTGTACACTTATTTCTGCCTAATAACGCTAATAATTAAGCGCTGCTGTATTCCGGTTTAAAATATGTGGTACGAGAGACATTTTTATCTGATGCCTTTCAAATTAGTCCTCAGGGGTGCCAAAGTATTTGTGGTCGACCTTAAGTAGGACTCCAATCTTATCAAGGGTCGATTACAACTGTCCACGGGCGGCAGTAGCCACTTACCATAAGGTGGACTGTAGGCTCGTATTTTATTATATGCCACGTACCATCAGATGTAGATACTGCATGTCTGTTCCTTCAATTATTGTAATTAAAGTTGGACTGCATGGTCGTTGGATGTTTAAACCACATACAAAACCTTTCTTAATACTTTAAGTGTTCGTTTTTACTTGTTCTAAAAGAAATGTGATCATATATATTAGATCTTACCATGATAATGATCGTACAAGACAGATCTAACATTCAGATCACGCCGCATTCACTGACATAAACATTTAAATACAAACAAGGGTATATTGGTATGTGATTGGATTACTGCTAGATTGTCCTATGACCTAGCTTCAGTACGTGAGGAATACAATGAAGGTAACGCATGCCGGTGAATAATACATGTTTATCGCATATACAAACTTGAACTAAATAATCTAGAATTCATTGAAATCGATATACATTATATATAATGTCTGATTCATTGTCAACCCATTACTGTCCCACTGCTGGGCATAGGGCACGGTTAGGCCATAGTCCACCGCGCTGGCCAAGTGCGAACTTTCCATGTCTGATGAGGTACCTAATATATTCCCATCGTCGAGACAAATTTATCTAATATATCTACTCCCAATTGGTATATAATATAGTTTCTGTTATTACATCTGTCAAACAGATCTTATGTACGGGGAGAGTACAGTCACGTTAAAAATGGTGTGGATGCCAGCTGACTTACATACGGGGCGACCCATGAAGTCCTCAGGAATGGCAACGCATCTGAGATCAACTTCAGGTAGAACACCTATTCTGTATGGCGTTGGTTACGGATGTCCTTCGGGAGGAGTGACCACTTACCATCAGGTAGGCTCCAAACTCGTCGGTTACATCAATTTTATAAAAATAAATGATTTCAGAAACAATGAATCGAAATATCGCCGAGTTTAAAACTAAAAACCCAATTGCCAATGCAATAGTTATCATAGTCGGATTAAGACGCACACTCCTATCGAATCAACATATCTGCTAATGTTTATTCATGAACATAATACACATGACGAAAATTTAACGCAATAATCTTCATAATAGGAATACATGTATGTTGTATGGCGGTTACTCTGTTGCTTACCTTGCATTACATTTAAGTAGCACTAATGCCAACAAAACATTAAACTTGCCCTTAATTTCTGGTCCCACAAAAACTACTTTTGATTTGCATACTAATTTATTTATAATGATTAACACATTGCAGTTTGAAAGGTGGTATGATATAGCCTTAATAATAGTAGATTACACTATGACAAAATTACTTTGAATTTGCATTAGACACTGACATATCGACGCCATTCCCTTTTTACGCAATACTAGTTTTAACCCGCGGTTTCCCTCCCCACCAATGATTAATGACAATACATATCGTATCGTATACCTGAATAACGATAACCCGATCCAAATCGGATCTTTAGTTTTTGAGAAAATGGTGGACATACAAGCATTTATCATTATAAAAGCACCCTAAAGTTGAGCTGTAACTATGATGCTTACTAAAATCTAAACATTGTACTCAACCTCTATGAGGCTATCATATGGAGATTTTATAAGTAAACTAGCTAGGCGAGCCGACCTTCGCTCGGATGATAATATTTCGAACCTTAAACCTAATCGACTTATAATGCTACAGATAACAATGTAAATCAGCGCCATCTGTTAGGCACATTGATTAAATACCAATGCTTTTTACTCAATACTACAGATGGCGTTATATAAAATATAAAAGCATGTTTTATGTGAAAACGGATAATTACGAAGATGACAATTACCTAAATCAATTTTAATAGTAACGAGACTATCTAAATACAAAAATTAGTTAAAAACGTTCAAGGCGTTTCGGGGAAACGAATTACATACAAATATATCTACAAGAATTGCTCGTTTAAAGTACCTATAGGATAAAAGCGGTAAAAAGTCTCCTAACATACTGAGCGAAGTATCCGAAAAGTGAGTATCGACATTAAACAAACCATCGTAACATCCTCCAAAGATTAACTGCCTAATCGCAGTAGCTCCACCGATTGACAAAGGATGTACACGGGCGTCCCCTCTAATTCCAACTCGCAACTATTCTTAGCCTAACCGTTGATCTATCGCCGTACAAGTAATCGTGAAGGCACAATTACTCACTCTAACCTCACGTACATCGTGTGAGTTGTCATCAAGCGATAATCTATTTCAATCGCGCCGCACTTGCCGCCTACCCACTTACCCACATTTCGTATCAGATCAAAGTAATAGATGTACTGCGACTGTGACATAATATTTGGCGTAGTATGTTTCATTTTACGAATATGGTGGCATCATTGCGACATGTTTTGAACATTATGTTTACGTTTGTTCTAGTTTTCAAGTCAGAGATTTTGACATGTTCGCAATAAAAAGTAACAACAAAAATTGCATAAAATATCTATAAATATTTGTGTTAAAACTAACATGGGTAGACAGAAAACTTTGAACCTAAAATACCTAAATACAGATTGGAAATCCAAATTCCTGATTTAGATCTGGATCTAATTCGAAACTCCGTATGAGATGGCAGGTAGTGTACTAGTCGATTTTAATACTTCAAAACCTTCAAAAAATACCTATGCATTACGTCAATTTTAAGTCTGGTTCTTAAGAAAACAGTTTTCTATTTGTAATGAAAATAATATAAATATAGTGTATCAATGTTAATCATCACTTCAGTACTTATGTTAAAAGAAATGCTTTATTTCCTAATCCATGTCCTAAAACAGGGTTGGTGGCATGTTTCACCGATTGTGATCAACCTTTACTTAGACTCACTCGGTAACTGGAGCCAATAACACTGTATGGCAACGGACACGGTAGCAGCTATTCACTGATAATAATATTTTGTTCGCGTGTCTCTGTTGCGTGTTGATCGCTTACTGGAATTAGTTGCTAAAACGTATTAATCGTATGTCGGAGAAACCGGTTGCATTTGCATTTTTTAGCTAATGAATGAACGCGGAAAATGCATTTTGGGTAGCTGAATGAAAATTACGCTTGCAGTCGTGAATGATTTTTGAAAGTGTTTCTGTTTATATAATTGTTATGATAACGACCGTATGATCTTGGTCGAAAGTAAAACTCAAGATTTAAGAAAGACATAATTGTGTGAGAAATAACAATTAAGACTTCGTATAATATGTATTAAGTAGATAACAATATGAAGCAATAGTAAAACTTTTATTCATACAAATTTAATTTTAGTACTTTATTTCAATTGTTAAACACGTTATTAAATTAAATAATTTCAAGAATTTAGTTTTACACGAAAATGTTTTAAAATATAAAATTAATTTTCAACCAAGATCAGCATGAGTGTTCCATCATGAAATTAATATTTTATTTATGATGATTGCAGAGTTTTGTTCAAATTATTATTAGTACTAGTAGATACGTGGCAGTGGTGGAAATTCGACTATGATTTTAAAACTATTATCTTTTATACATCTTCTCTATTATGAACGTTAACTATGCCAAATCTCACAATTCTTCGTTCTCTCAATATTGGTAACAATGTACCTAAAATTTTCCCTTTACGTATTAATATATAGATGGTGGATTATATCTTAAGAAACTCTTATATATTTTTTTTGTACGATAACTGAAGTAAAGATATAATCCTAAATCGTGGTGCGACAGGCAACCGTTGTAACACGATCAGTCGTCGCGTGACCACGGAGCGCGACGGACGTAATCCACACCCTAGGAAAGTAGATTTCCTTTACGGGAAAC
>DWNM01000063.1:0-15348 GCA_018250375.1 Narcosius parisi helen
TTACAGATGTCCATGGGCGGCAGTAACCACTTACCATCAGGTGGACTGCATGCTCGTTTGTTACTTCCATGTTATATGAAAAAATAATAATAAAATAAAGTCCAACGCATATCCGATCTGATGTGCGTTTTTTTACTAGTCGTAAAGACGATGTTGGTGGCACAGTGCACGCGAGGCTAGCCATCGTTCTCGTCTCCCGAGCTCGGAGCACGTATCTGATCGACGTGGACTAAACGGTCTGGAAACACGCGATTATAGGCACCCAACACACATAGAAGTTGGTGTTATGTAAAAATAATTGCCAGCGTATACAGTTATTTTTACATTTTTCAGGGTTAAACTGGTTTCGTATCTTTTGTACCTATGATATGGTTAGAATAGCAAAAATGACCGCAGATGCGTTGCGTAACACGGTCGGCATTTACACCCTCCCACTGAAACGCAAGAACTAGTTCACGCTAAAAATAGGGGTAGCGGTGCTACCTCCGCGGTTGAAAAACATTGGATCTACTATGTTTCAAAACATACTTCTTAATTAATTTAAAGGACTTATAACGAAGTAACTTATAAGTTATGGTGTATCTAAAACATCACTATCTCAGATGAAAATAAGTGTATTTAACATATTATGTGGAGAAACTATGGGGTTGCAGCTATTAACAACTACATATTAGTTATAAACTACAAATCAGAGCAGAGCAAAGCAAATAATTGTTGGAACTGTTGCATAAATTGTTAAGATGTAGCGGTGATACATTGTAACTGTAGATAGCCGTATGGAAAGTAAATTTTATTACCTACATATATAGTTATGTTTTTTGTCAGCTATTAAGAACTATTGGAAAATATAAATATTACATTAGAATTGAGTAAATAGTAAAGTCTATTTGTTCGTACTTTCATTATTATGTAAGAACTAGTTTTCCAAGCAAAATTAGTAAAACGAAATGAAAGATGAATACATTTTGTATTCAGTCTTATTAAGTAATTTATTTAAATAAATGCAAATTTCCTTTATGATATCTAAATCCTATACTTTAAACGAGGAATTCTTGTATTATAATCGGTTTCTCCGAAACGGCTCTAGCAATTTTAACGAATTTTTGTATTTACATAGTCTTTTACTAATAAAATTAATGTAAGTTAAGTGTCATCTCTGTAATAATACGTTTTCACATAAAAGATGCGTTTTGTATTTTATGTAACGCCATCTGTAGTATTGGGTAAAAAGCGTTGGTATTTAGTCTTTAGTTTTAGATTTGAAATATTGTTATTCCAGGGAAGTTCGGTCGCCTAACTAGTTGGTTATTAATTAAAACATTTCAAATTCAGACTAGGAAAATTCAAAGCATAAATTCTTAGCCAAAAGATAACAAGCCAATTCTGAGAAACCACAGTAAATAATCTATTACTTTACCAATTAGCGGGAGATACATAATTTATGAAGCAATGGCCACAAGTAGCAATACCATTGAAACTGGACACCTCGCCTGTAACTCGATATCGCAGTGCTCGCGGAATTAGTTTACTATCCTCGTTAATGTATTGAACTCCTAACGAATCTTTTACGACTTACATACTATAAATACCGAACAAACATAGTCCGCAACAAGATATGTAGGTACTGAATGGTTTTAGATTTAAATTAAAAAGCAAATGACCAAACAGTAATCCTAACGCTAAATGTCTGCACTCGCTGTCGGCATACTACGAGATTTTGTGCGACGAATGAATCAATATCACATCAAATTAAATGCCTTGCTGTATCGGCAGTGAGCGCAGGCCCCACCTAAAGCTAACACAATCCAAAATAACCAAGCTCCTTGAAATAGAAGTGAAGTCTTAACTAAAATCGATAAAATATTATATCGACGACTAAATTTAAAAACCCGTTAGCAATAATCGATTTTGATCATTTTTTGACTACCAAAGTTTGAAATTTGACCTTTATTGTCTAGAAAAATTGACAAATTTCAAAATTTTGTTTGCAAATAATTAAGTTGTTTAAGAATAATTGTTACCTACTAAAGGACGTATATCGATATCACAGTTTTTATTAATAAATTTAGTAACAATTAAATTTCAGCGGCTCCCGACAAACGTTGATGGAACTACTGTTAAAGACATCTCTCATTCGTAAACGGACGATTAGGCCCGAAACAGACTTTACGATCGTACGTTCGGTTTACGAGCTCACCGTGTTAGATGATAGATTTATTTTTACTTTGATTATAATTATAGTTCTTATTACACTCAATGCCCATTACGGCTTGTTGCCTGTCAGTTATCCATTAACAACTTTATTTATAATATAATAGAATATTATTTACAAAATTATATTTTAAATGTCTTTCATACATTTTTGTAAAGCGTTGGACATTGTCCTCTTTATTCATGAAAGTTCAAAAAACAGTATCTTAAATATTATATGAACTACTCGTATCTTCTCTATTCTTTCATAACATTCCGAAGCATATTATTCCGATGTTATTCAGCATTTATAGATAACTAGTAGACCCATGGCAGTGGGCGAAATTCGACTATTTGATTTATACATAAAAATTATCCATGCACGTAGAGTCGGCCTAATATGCAGTTTAACTATGTCATATCTCACAATTCTTCGTAACAATGTACCTAAAGTTTTCGCTTCACATATTATAGTATCAGTAGGTAATGGTCATCTCTCTTTAAAAAGTTCTTAAAATAGAAGTTGAATTTCAACCAAAACTTATTGTTAAAATAAACAATAAACGTGTTTCTGTACAGTTCCTATTTCTTGTTTCCAGGTCTTGAAGTACTGCGAGCACCTGCACGGCAAATGGTACTTCAGCGAGATCCGCGCGATTTTCTCGCGCCGCTACCTGCTGCAGAGCGTCGCCATCGAGATGTTCCTCGCGAGCAGGAGTGAGTTTATTTCGTTTTATAATATACGTAGAAGTAGAAAACGAGCATGCAGCCCACATCATGGTAATTGGATACTGCCGCCCATAAACATCTGTTATCAACTCCAGATAAGATTAGAGTCCTACTTGAGGTTGGCCACAGACGCGCTGCTAGCCCTGAGGACTAAGATGGAACCCGGAATACAGCAAATGAATATCAGCAACGCTTAATACTGCTGTCGTTAAGCAGAAATAGGTGTGGCGGTGGTGCCTCCGGAGTCGAACCACAAAGGATTCTACCACCTTTAATATGGGTATATTCAATTAAATTCAATCCGAATTTATTCAAAATTAATTCCTACAGAAATTCGAGACAAAAAAGTATTTCTTGAAAGTAAAGCCAGTATGCTTTAGTCGAAGAAATGCCATCGCCACACCTATGTCGAGCGTGAAGCAGTTATGCGTGTCTCTGAAAGAGTGTAAATTAACCATGATTACAAATGCATTGCCATTTCTGAGGACTACTCGGGAGTCCACTACGGCCTGTGTCTGATACGTTCAATGTCTGTAGATAAACGGAGTCTAATCTTCGCGTGAAAAATAAAATTGTGACACATTCTAAAGGTATTTTTAAAATTGAAAATCTTGACATGACTTCTGTATTCCAGCATCAATATTCTTCGCGTTCCCGGACCAGGCGACGGTGAAGAAGGTGATCAAGGCGCTGCCCAGGGTCGGCGTCGGCATCAAGTACGGCATCCCGCAGACCAGGTGAGTACTCATTATTTGCATACCATAGTATAGCTACATAGATACATTGAAAAATACGTCGCTAATAAACAATGTCTTTTAACATTATGGCATGGAACCAAATGTGTATGCTTCTACAAAAAGATAGGGATGCGTAATAGATATTATGAAAATAATAACAGTAAAAGATAAATATGAAATATAAATAACTTAATAATTACGTATTTCATTGCATTCTCATTGCGTATCATTGGCCACTTTGTTATATGGATGGGTAGTTAGTTCCTTCTCTCTCTCTTTCAGATTTCTTACAATTTTATGACAAAAAAAATATTTTCTTTTAGCAGTCGTGTGGTGCTTATTATTTGGCATAGTAGAATACTATTGTTCTCTATGTATAGAACTATTTATAGAGGGCTTAGCGAGTGCTGCCATCTATCGAAATACGTGTACACTAAAAGGCTTTGCAGGAAGCGTGTGAGACAATTCGTTATCAGCATTCTAGGACCTTAACGTGATGTTAACAGATGGCGCTACAATACTTACTTTACTGTATTTGTTCTTTTCAATATCGATTGCAATAATTTTAAATACGTTAATGAACCATTTTGAATTTTGAGATAGCTGTCGGTATAATAAGCTATATCTTCTCACCAACGTTATATTTTTTGTTTAATATCAGGCATATTATAAATTTTTTCTAAAAGTGTCTCACAATTTATAATTTACACCATTTCAAGCTGCGGAGAAATGGCCTGTGAATTATAGAATAATAAATTATATTCTACTTTTCTGTACCCAAATTCGAAAACCGATCGCTATACGATTTTGTGTAGTTCTGTTCTGGGTCTGGGTATTGTTATGCAATGCGTTTATTTGATACTAGGTTTTGCCTGCAGCACCGCTCGCGTGGGCTTAGCTTACCACACTAAAAAACATTCTGTATGTTAATCCAGGTCATAAACTGTGCGTATGTCAAATTTAATCAAAATCTCATTAGTAGTTTTTTATGTGAAAGTGGAACAAACATCGTCAGAAACTTTCTGGAAACGCATCTGTTATCGACTTGAGATCGAACCCCTGTTTTATACGGAGTTGGTTACAGATTTCCGTGGGCGGCAGTGACCACTTACCATCAAATGGACTGCATGCTCGTTTGTGATTTCGATTTTATAAAAAAAAATCCTCAAAACATAACTGTTTTTCGCCAGAAGACAAAATTTAGACTACGTTTCGGTCCCGCTATTATAAATTCAGAACAGTGTCTCCAAATTGTTTTTTAATATATTGTTACTACTAACATAATATGTACGATTTGTACATAGTTTATGAAGAATCAATGTTATCTTTCATCGTTGCGTACTACCGTGACGTTAGAATATAATTTAAGAAGTATAATATTTACTCTGAGTTAAACAATCTACAGTATTGTAAATAAAACAGACGTTAAAAACAGCACACGATTTATTCACACCGAAATATTGTTAATTATCATAATAAATCATCACAGCATTTTTCAAGATTACATATTATATAGTTTTGTAAATACCTAATTAAAAATTCAGGCACGTGTGTTCACCCTGTTAAAGGTATCTGATATTTTAAATATATACGAATTCATACAAAAAATACACAAAATAGTTACCATTATTTTATATTTATTGCTTACATTTATCTAAACAGTCAAAATCTTATACCATACGAAGCTGGACTCTCATTAATGAATCACAATCATTTGTACTCACTTATAAATAATTAAAATAATTATGCACAATATAAAAACGTCACCTTGTATGAACTATCACTAACTCAATGGAATGTAGCATTACTAACTATAAAACAACATACACACGAAAATACCTATAATACTGATCACAAAACAGTTTATATCATTTCATAAATAGTAACTGTACAACTTAACAACGCCTATCGCTAAGTAATATTTGCTCAAGCCTTTGGATCGGTCGATGCCGTTCGATAAACAGTCTCTACTCTTTGCTGCCTTTGTTTGTACTCTTCTCGTTTTCCTTTTGCATCCATTGTGGGGAAAATATGTCGTTGTTCTTCTCCAAGGAAACGGACGCCCCGGCGCTGTGTCGCCTTTGTACCGGTCTACCTTCCATATTCGTTTTCTTCGCGTAACCCGCTTCAGGGTCTACGTCCTTCTTCTCCTCATCGAACTGCCTCATGATTTCACTAAGCGTCTTCCCCTTAGTCTCCGGCAGGAACAACAAACAATACAATGCCCCAAATAGAGCGCAAACGGCGAAGAGATACAACGTGACGTTGCTAGTCAACAATTTCTCTAATTGGGGATAAGTCTTAATGTTGAAGAAAATTAGGACGTAAGCGCAACACGACGTCGCGCCGGACATCACTCCTCTTATGTCCTGAGGATACAGCTCCCCGGACATAATCCAAGGCAATTGGAGGAACCCGACCATACTGAACGATACGTGAAGTAACACACAGGCCAGCTTCACTAAAGGTGGACCGTTCAAACTGTCGCAAATAGCTGCACCCATCATCGCAGCTCCTAGCAGGAGACCCGAAGCGGTCGCCAAAGTCTTCCGTCTGAAACTATTTATGAGGCAAGCCCCGACGGCCCCCATAAACACTCTGACACCGCCAACGATAATCGAGGCCGTGAATTCGTTGACGCTGGTGCCGACCGATTTGAAGAAATCGACGGCGTAGTACAAGATCACGTAGATTCCGGACATCTCTTGGAATATGAAGAAAACGATGAGTAAAGCGAATGGTTTCAATACGCTCCTTCTGGTGAAGAGTCTCATTTTCTGCTTGAAAGTCATAGTTTCACCACTCTTTCGGTCTTTCGTGAACTCCATCAGTTCCTGCTGAGCCGTACTGTTGTTCTGCCGCAACCAGAACATCGCGTTGTAAGCTTCCTTCATCTGCCCCTTTGACGCCAGCCACAGGGGCGATTCTGGCACGAAATACATGAGGAACGGCGTTAATAACGAGAATCCTGCGCAAATAGCTGCTACTTTCCTCCAATGGACGAATGCTCCCAGGGAGTAAACGACAAATATCCCGGTAGACACCAATCCAGGTCCCAACGCGCTAAGAACCCCTCTCTTCTCTGGCGTCGTGATCTCTGCCACGTAAATGTAGGAGACCGTCGACATACCTGAAACGTGAAATGTTTTCAATCAGTACTTGCTTGTGCTTTTTGGTAAAGGTATCAGCAATTAAGGAAAATTAAACAAGCGGTTCAATGAATATCGATGGACAAAATCCTTCCTCGTAATCAAAAGACTGTTCAATAACCTTATTGAGATTAATAATGTTACTGTCAAAGACATCTTTGAAACGTGTCCTCTAGACTTTTTTTACCTTACTTGGCTAAATATGCGACCTCTAAAACTAACGGAAGCAAGACATTTTTATGCCAAACGCCCAATCTCTTCCCGGTTTTGGTGATTCAGTCTTGCATTAAAAACAACTTACCAATCGTAAAACCGGTGATGAACCGTCCCACGCAAAGGAAGATGTAGGTCTCGGAGAAGGCTATGACAAGCCAACCGATGAGGTTGGGCAGCACGATGGACTGCAGCAGCAGCCGCCTGCCCACCGCGTCCACCATCATGCCGCCCAGGAGAGCGCCGATGGGATTTGATATCACGCCCAAACTCGCTGTGGAAATACAGGAAAGAGTTGAAGAAAAGTGCAACATTGGTACTTAAGAAAATTGAAATAATGGTCAGATTGTTTTAAAATATACTGTTAGTAATAGAACTTTTAAAGGAAAGTTCTTCCGTTAGGTTTTGGGCAAAGGAAAATCTAGGTGATCGTCTGGAGAGTGACTTGCTCCACAAGTCTTAGTTTGAACATGGTATATGTACAAGATGTTTAGAAAACTTTGATAGCGTGATTCAGAATCGTGTGGTGCCCTCCTTCATTGCATTGCAGAGACTCTGCCGTAATTTTTTATCTGTTTTATAGAACAGTATAAATGACGTGTTCAAGTTACTCGTAAAATAGCTATTTACTTTTTATTTTTTACCTTACTTTTCATTTTCATTATACCATTCATTTTGGTTTCCTTACTTTCATATTGGTATGCGGAAATGCAATATAAATGATAGATCATTAATTTAGTTACTACGTACACCTACGGAGAACTACGGAGTATAATATATATAAATGAATATACAATCTGGATGTTTTAACATTGGCATACAAACCTATATAAGATTATTGAGGTTATGTACACTGTTTCCATACGGTTAATAAATTTTAACCTAGTTTTTTACTCTACTAATTAATAGATATCACCATGTCGTATTAACTTATAAGGCCCATTAATCTTCATTAAAGCAATGAAAGGATATAATAGATTTCATATCAATCAGAACACAAAAGTATCTTAATCCACCTTGTAAATCAGCGTTCCTAGTGACAATAATCCAAGTTATAAAATAATAAACATGTTGTATTGTTGTAGGATTTATAGTATTTGAGACCTATATAATTGTTTAGAAACATTGTAAGGGCGCAGCATTGCTTAGACGCAGAATGTCCAAATCGCGAAATGTCCAGCGTATGCAAAACATCCAATCGCGGAATGTCCAATTTGCGAAATGTCCAATTCGTCAAGTTTTCAATTTATGAAACTACAAATTCTTACACCTGTATACTGAACGATATAAATAGTCAAAACATATTATTTTTTTAATACATACATATTTCAAAGGGTCAAAGACTCGGATTAAAAAGCGAAGCCTACAAAGTGACAAGCGGAATATTTACGACTAATTAATCATTACCATTTCTGTGAATTCTATGAACGGTATAAATCTGTAGTGTTTATGTACAACGCAACGTGCTTTCAAATAATTATTTCAGCTTACGATCACCACCCTACTGCCATTTTCATATCGACTTAGACACACGTTTGATATGATCCAACACTGTTCATACCGTTTATTGTATGTACACAGCGTTATCATGTTGACACACCCGGTTCTGTTTGATTAATATATTTATTTTTCCACTTGTGTTTTGTGTAGTAAAAAGATGTGATAAAATTATTGTTATTTCATTGTGATGTTTATTCAATTTTGAAATTGTAATGTGGGATTGAAATACAAAGTTCCACTACATTCATCATACTCCTAAATTTAAGTTCTTATGCCTGTATGCCTGCCTTCCAGAAGAATTTGAGCACAAATAATCTAATCGTTTCGTAGTCGAAATATTTCAACCAAGTCTTCCTCACTAATATTATAAATGCGAATATGAGTTAGTTTGTTTTTTTTGCTACGCTTTCACGCCTCAGCTCGTCAACGGATCATAATGAAATTTTGCACACACGTTGTCAGGGGCTTAGAAAAGGTAATAGGATTCTTGTCATCCCGAAAAAAGTACTGTTCCCGAGAGACAGCAGAATAACTTTAAAGCACTATTGATCTTTGGTCGCGAATAAAGCCGGGGGTTAAAATTAGTAACGCTATAAATACTGCTCAAACGTATACTGCTGTAAACTTATCGTTTATATGGTCATACGTTTTACAAAGTACTATTTTATTTGACCGGCCTGGTCGGCGTGTCAGACGGAAATAAATTTGATTGAATACATACATTCTTACGCTAAGGTTTATCGATATCAAACATAAAAAATAACCTTAAAAATACTCGGTGCGTCATACCAATGTAACTACTGATTGAATGTTTTAATTTATAGGCTTGCTATTTCCTTATTTACAGGGTGCTTTATAACTCAAATTTTTATTTCGTCCACATACGACAAAGGAACTCCTTCCACTGTCATAAATTACCAGAGATTCAGAATCTGATGTCAAAATATTGCAGTGGATTGACTAACATTAGGAAAGTTTTTTTGTAGCTTCTTCGGTCTATGTCGCTTCAACTGTTAAAGGATAATCAGACGCTTTTTGAACTTGTCCTTACTTAGGGAAAGCCTGGATTGTTATTCTACTAATTAATTACCACCATTTTGTAGGCACGATGATTTTAATTGAAGTATGATCAAAATCTTTTTGAACTTGTCCTTATTTAGGGAAATCCTCGACACTTATTCCACTGATCGAATACCTTCGATCACAAATGTTTCTTACTCATAATTATTGAAGCATAATTGAAAGATTTTTGACGCTGTTTTTATTTTTTTAAATCCTGAACAGTTATTGCACTGATTTAGTACCTTCCATCGCAAATGTTTCGTACTTTGTACTCATAATTATTGAAGCATAATCAAAAGATTTTTGAACCTGTCCTCATTCAAGCAAAATCTGGACAGTTATTCTACTAACTAATTGCCTTCCATCAGTACAATATCGGCTTTTCCTGAGCAAGAGTCCAAAATTTACCACGTTTTCGTCTTCAGACTTGATATTTTCAATATCCATTTTATCCACACGTTAAACGATAATCTTCAACCCATTTGATCTATAAGATTCTACTCCTGTGAATTGTAACAACGATATTACAATTCTTCTACGGTATAAAAGGAAACAAGGTGTCGTGACAACGTTGTATATTTTGTATTCATTATACATATTGTTATTTTGTAATGGACTTTTTATACCTTTTATCGACATTTTCTATGAGGTGTGTCTTTTGCATACAATTAAGTATACTGCTATAGTTAATCGTTATTATGAATGATGTACTAACGGCGTAGTGTTTTCTCATTGTTAATGATTTTGTTTCAACGATAACACTTGTGTCAATATTAATGACAGGTCAATGCCGCTTCGTATAATCTTACCTTTGTTGTAAATGCGACTTAGAAATATTTTACAAGTTAACGACCACGTACCTACCCATGTAATGAAATTAGAATCATACCAAAAATATTTATGTTAGCACATTTCGTTACTTTTATTCAATTTTAAATTGGTGTTGCAATTTATTAATCATTTTTAATTCCGATAATATATAGAAGGACTTTTAATAATGTCAGGTACTTTAAAAGCACTTTTACTATGTAATAATAGAGATTGGTGTTACATATGAAATGTATTTTAGTTAAATATGAATATCTACTAAATAAATTTTACGGAGAAACATACTAAACATAGGTTTCAAAAGTCAGTCTAATTTATATTATGACTATTATATTTCCCCTACCGTTAGCTACATTCTTTATTATTGTTCTATGTTAACCATAAAAACAGAGCTACAATATCACATCGTATTCGATTCACGACAAAATATAACTACATTTCTCTATCCTGTGTCTCTATCGTCTAAAACAGTTACAATCACTTTCGCTTACAAACTGTTACGAATAGTAGATATTGTTAACTACCTAAATAGCGAACAGTGGCCATGTATTGTCTGGTTGTGTATTCATTTCGTCAAAGGGGAGTATGGCACGGCGCCACGACCGGCCGCCGCGCGTGTTTGTAAACAACCGACTGTTTTCAGCGCCCCGACACGCATATGCTTAGATAATACGTACTCGATACATTAACTATCTTTTCAAAGTACTTTGTAGCTATTTCTATCTCTGTATCTCTCACAGTTATGACTAGTAATCTATATATTAATAAGTGAAGCGAAAATTTTTGATACATTGTTACGAATAACGCGCACAGAGTTGTGTGAGATTTGACATTGTTTAAGTTCACAGTAGCGAAGGTGTGCAAGCATAATATTTATATATGTATAAATTAAATTATGGTTTCGACTACTGTAAGGGATCTAATAGTTATGTAAATAAAAACCCGAATGCTTAAAATATAACCCATGTCACTCCCACAATTTAGATGAATGCAACGACGTCTCATATCCTATCATCCGTCTAGCCGTTTGGGCTGTAGAGCATGCCAAAGAAAGAGACATATATACCTAAATACATACGCTCGAAAGATTACCCTCCGCAGTACGGGAAAAAGTTGCAGCGATGATGCTAACAAAGAAAGCCACAAACATCTCTACTACCCTTAAGAATTTGTTATTAAAATGTATTGCCTATCCAAACTTTTCTTGTGAATGTAAAGCAAAAGAGTGCCTTCTGTCATCAATTCCCGACAGAATGGAATACCTGCGTGAAATCGATCACGAATTCATTCCTACTCCTGAGGACAAAGTTGGAATGTTTCATGCAACGATCTTTCCCTTAATACCCTAGAACAGCAGTCGGCAACCATTTAGCAGGCAAGGGCCACTCAGTGGCAAAAGAAGCTAAAGGCGGGCCGCACTTGTAATATAAATCACAGAAGCCGAATATACCTGTATAATTATTTTGTCGACCCGCGTGGCGGAGCGGTCACCATGCCGGTCTGACGTGCAGCGGGTTCCGGGTTCGATCCCCGGCCAGACAGATATCTAAGACGCTTTCTACACTCACAGCCCCACACTAGGATTCCCTGTGTCGTTCTGGGTCTGGGTGTTTGTGTATTTGTCTATGTGTGTGTCCATAGTACCCACGACACAGTGAATCCTAGTGTGGGGCTGTGAGTGTAGAAAGCGTCAAGTTATAAGTTATATGAAATGAAATGAAATATATTTATTTTGTATAGGCCCACGGGGGCACTTACAAATTGTCAATATTTTTCTTATACTACTACCGGATCGGAACACGACCTCTACTGTGAAGATCCGCTAAGAAACTCAGTGGGTTTGTCTTTTTTTCCATGTAATATTCCATTTTTTTTTAAATTTCTTTTTTTAATGTCATTCATTCTTACAAACAAATATGCTAATTCTAATTCTAATCATAAATAAGAATGTGAGTATGTTTGTTTCTACTAATATTGCTTAGGATAGTTTACCCAACTGGGCCCCAAATTCCTGTTTGCCCCAAATTGTTTATGATATCATAAGTGGGAATGTGAGTTTGTTTGTTACGCTTTCACGCCTTAACTATTCAACGGATCGGATGATGAAATTCTGCATACACGTTGTCAGGGGTCCAGAGAAAGTAATATGATACCTTTAAGGCCGAAAAAACATCTGTTCCCGAGGGAGAGCAAAATAACTTGCACGGGATTTTTGTAATATAAAATAGATGTTTGTGTGTTCGCCATTTTGTTAAAAACTGCTGATTTCATTTGGATGGACTTTTCGTTTTTCAGTTTTTCGTCTTGTGTGTCCTCACATCACAACCAGTTCATAACATATCCTCACGAAATTTTTTCTTCTTCAGGTCTTGTTAACTTACTAGAACAGCAAGTGGAACGTTTAATAGTCCCCGCGATCTTGGAGTATGAGGAGATCTGTGGCCTCTCGGGTCCCTCGCAGCCGAATCCTTCACCACCCTCAGCGGGGCCTCCTCGTCTGAAACAGGAGCTAGCTGCAGCGCACGAACAGCTGAGGATATTCGCTGTGGACCCTTCGTTAAGGGTTGTCATCTTCAAACAGGTAGGTGGCGTCGCTGTTCAATATCGTGACATCATTGCTTGGCCTTACCAAGCGGCTTGTGTTTTTGAAAATGTTGTGCTGTTTCAAAATAAGGAATTCTATGAAATAATTTGGTTTAATTACAATTTGGTATTGTCAAATTATAGTTTTTTTTTAGTGATTATACTTAACGATAAGGCTGACAGGCTACCTGCTGGAAAGTAGTCACCGTCGCCTATGGACATTTGCAATATCAGAGGAGTCGCCAATGCATCGCCGGCTGGGTGGAGAAGAGCTCTTTTTGCACCTTCTTTGAACTTCTGCTTCATTATTACAAATGAAAACACCAATAACAAATATTCTCTAAAATGAAAAGATCTACCATCCCAATGAAAATTGGACGTAGTTATGCAAAACAGATCCAATCAACATGAATGTAGTTTTAAGTATATCTGAGTTTTCATATTTTTTTTCAATTTAATTTTTCAAGCGATTCTTAAGATCATGAGATCATGAGTTTGGATAAATGGTTTAGAAGATATCGAGCAATTCTTTTATATCATTTTTTTATTTATTTGTATGCTACGTTGATGTTTTTTTGGATTAAGATAATCTATTGCTATTAAAATTGGTCTAGGTAAGTGTCATTTCCGTGTTAATCTGTTTTCGTATGAAAAAATGCATTTGTCATCCGAGAGAATCTCGGTCGCCTAGCTAGTGAGTCTAATAGAATGTTATTTTTCCAGCTGTTCTACTTCATCTGCGCGTACAGCCTGAACCAGCTGCTGTTGCGCAAGGACCTGTGCTGCTGGGCCAAGGGCCTGCAGATCAGGTACAACATCTCCCACCTGGAGAACTGGATCAAGGAGAACCTCGCTGAGTACGGGCAGAAGAGCGTGAGTATTTTACATAGAAGACTGAGAAATGGTATATGCGTTGATTAGTATGGGATGCGCCAGACAAATTAACACTAAGCAATCGTTAGTCGTGTTCTTACCACTAAGAAACTTGTATTTTTATTGGTTACCTGTTGTCGACCAAACAGCTTATCAACTAACAAATTTTATATTTGTAAAGCAGTTTAAGAGACGTATAATTTCAGTTCTAATTTTTTAAGTCTTGCTCTGCGACTCAGGACGTTTGTCAATTATGAACCTAACGTTTTTTAAATTTTCTCCATTCTTCACTAGATGGCGTGGTTTTACATAAAATTTAATTCTATGCTTAAAGATATAAGTAATAAGGTGGACGTTGTATTGACACAGTGACAGACGATCAAGGTCATTAAGTATGCGTAGCTACGCATACTCTTGTTCGTGGTAACTGACGTGTAAACATCAAAATATTTTTTTATGACCATGTATGTAAATTTAGATAACTTCCATAGCGTGATTCAGAAGTACTAGTGGCTCCATCTGTTATCGAGTTTTGCAAAGTCGCCATTACCTAGCTTTTTTAAGACGCTTTCTGCACTCACAGCCCCACACTAGGATTCCGTGTCGTGGGTGCCATGGACACACATAGACCAATACACAAACACCCAGAACTAGAACGGAAATCTAAACTCATTTAAATATCTGTTTGGTCGGGGATCGAACTCGGAACCCTTTGCGCGTCAGATCGGTGTGGTGACCGCTCCGAAGGTCGTCAGAGTTGTGTTCTAAGGCAAAAAAATTGTATTTCTTAATTTTCCAGGTGGAGGAGATAATTGGTGTGCTGCAACCCATAACCCAGGCGGTCCACCTGCTGCAAGCGCGCAAGTCCATGGTGGACGTGGACAGCACCGTCGAGATGTGCAGAGACCTCAACGCCATGCAAGTCTGCAAGGTAGGAGAGGGGGACTACAGGGTCCAAAGGTTCGGGGGAAGGGAGAGATATTGAAAAAAGATGTTAAGATTATACTGTCAGAATTTTATTATAGTTATATTTATAGTCTGGGCGTTAGTGTTAACGGACCTCAAATAGATCTTTTTGAAAAAATAAGTTGAATTTATATTGTTACAATTTTCATCATAGTCTTATTTGTAGTCGGGGGCGGGTGGGGGGAGGGGTTTGTGTTAACGGACCTCAAAGAGACCGATTTCAATGTTATTTTTTCATTTGAAAGGGAACTTTGTTGCGGAACTTTCCTTCTTAGACACGGGTATGGTCTGATGACTGGATCTTTGAGTTATGAGGTGGAACTCCTCGTCACTACCCCTGTTTTTGGAACGAAGCTCTTTATCGCGCGGTACGCTGGCTAAGGGGGCTAGGCGATCATCACGAAAAATCCTCACGACACTTCTGCTATAGTGCGTAGCGCTCGGAGAGGGGGCAGGCCGAGTATAGGATTCGACTTATTCGTTCTCTCTCTCTCGACAGTGACAAGCCACGCGACGCG
>DWNM01000064.1:0-15303 GCA_018250375.1 Narcosius parisi helen
AGGGGCTCCAAGACACAAAGGTTCTTCGAGGGGCCTCCGTAAAACAACCACCCATCTGAACTAACAGCCATTCCCGACACTTGGAACCAATTGGGCGACGGCAACAATATTGTTTCATCCATATTTGCGTTTATTTTAGTCGTTCAAACAAGACTATCACCAACGTACGACAAAATACAGAAAACAATGATAAGACCCCGGCCGGCAATTTACCGCGCACATGCCAAAGAAGGAAATGGGAATTTTCGTTTAGAATTCTGTCAACGGTGGCAACTGCTGACAGTCATAAACAAATGTATATTATACTCTTTAATTAGAAAGAGTATATTATACTCTTTAAATGGAAATAATAAAAAGTTTTTTTTGTTACGATAATTATATTAAAACCTGTAATATATATTCAAGCTTTTATAGGCTACTTGTTCTCTATGGATTTAGTACACTCGGTGATCACCTTGTCTATGGACATTTTGTCATAATGTAGGGATGTCGATTATTTCCGAAAAAGACAATTCTCAAATCGATTTCTAAAGAATCAATTAACAAAAATAATCTAGAACTTTTATTTCCAAAATCAACCTTCGGTTTATTGTTATTTATTAATGTTAAAATTATTGTTGTTACTAATATCAACACATCGGAGAAAAAACAGCTAGAAGTAACATTGTCGAAAAATAACAAGATTCTATATGTTTGTCATTTTTATTACAGGATAAAAGCGGTATCTGAAATTAATTTTCTAGACTTATTTACTCATTAATATAATAAAAAAATGTTTTGATTCAAAGGATCGACTCTTTTATCAGGTCGCCATCGCTAAGAAGCAGTCTCCACTAATCACTAATCAAAGATTAAAGTAATAGACGGGCAAACACTATGTATATTGTCAATTTGTCAGAGAGACATTGACATTTATCAATTTTAACATTTTATTTGTTGAAATACTTGAAATAAATTGTTGTGTATCCAGTTCGGTCGAAATTCGTGAAATTTCGTTTTTTACAATCCTGACATAAAGATCTGATTACAACAATTTATCAATACTGTGTATTGTATAGGTGGCAGACGTAGTTTTGTGGTTAATTTTGGTGACTTTTAAACCAGATATCTTCTGATACAAAGACATTTCTTGCGGTAATCCTCATCAGCCACCATGGCTCACTACAAAGGAGCGGCGTCAGAGGCTGGAAGAGCCATGCAGCTTATGAAGAAACGAGAGAAAGCCCAGCAGGAAATAGAGTTACGAAAGAAGAAAATAGAAGAGGACCTGAAGATAGATAACATAGAGAACAAATTCGCAACGCATTACGATGCAGTGGAACAACAGCTTAAGAGTTCCACAATCGGGCTCGTTACTCTCGATGAAATGAAAGCAAAACAGGAACATATCGTGCGAGAAAGAGAGAAGAAACTAGCGCAGAAGAAGGCGGAGAAAGAGAAGGAGCGACAGAAGGAGATCGAAGCAAAACAAGCACAGAAGAATAAACAAAAGCGGCAGGTATTGAAATTTCCAATATTGTGTGTCTAATTTATTTTTTTGTGTGTGCAATTGTGTCTCTATTAATCTAAATTGTAGTTCTCCGGTGTTTAGTCCAAGAAATCGAAGTAGTCATAATTATGTACATTACATTCAACGTCATTTTCATCACCACTGGTAATGATTAGCAGTAGAAGACCTGTACTTTTCTCTATACATGAAGTATACATAATGTCAGTACAGTAATTAGTTATTGGACTCTTACATTTTCATAATATATAACTTTTTTAATTTACCATGAAAATGTTTGACCTTTAATTAGTTGTATACGAGTTGGAATAAGAGAGTTGTCATCGTCAACCCATTATTATCTCACTGTTGGGCATGGGCCTCCACTCAGAGAGTAGTTAGGCCATAGTCTACCATACTCGCCAAGTGCGGATTGGTAGACTTCACACACCTTTGAGTTTTTTTTGTAATGAACTCTCAGGTGTGCAGGTTTCCTTACTGTGTTTTCCTTCAGCATTTAAGCAAGTGATAACTAGGGTTTCCAGTCTCGTTAAATTTTGGAGTCCCGGGAAAAAAAATCGAGACTCAGTCCAGTCCAGGAATTCCCAGGAAAAACGAGACTTTCGAGACTATTTCAAAAGTAGATTTTATATTCATAGGCTAAGCTCTTAAGACACTCAAAACAAGCAATAAATTGTTTTAAGCTTTCACGATTTATATTCATATTTTTATACTGTAAACGGGACTTAATCGCGTACTATTTTAATTGAAGTATTTACCTCGACTCTCGACCTTTCGGCCGTGGTCACGAGTGGACTCAACTGCACTCACTCGTGACCACGGCCGGTGCATTACGGCCGAAATGTCGAGAGTCGAGGTAAATACTTCGATTAAAATAGTACGCGATTAAGTCCCGTTTACAGTATAAAAGCAATAAATTACTTCATAAATCATACTGCCTCAAAAACAAAATATATTTTTAAGAGGTATAACTGCTTAACTGCTTATTTATTTTTATAGTGTGCAAGTAACTAGGAAATGTTACAAAAACTAATAACCCGTCTGCTGAAAAGTATAGGCATGGTTAGTCCCACCATACATAGTAGTTTCAGACAGAGGACCTGATTTTATTATAAGCTTTTATTGAGCTGTGATTATCAAAATCAAAAAAATACTGATGATGTAATAAATTTTCAAATAATGGTTTGATTTTACTTAAATCTCAAAAGTCTCGATATTCCCGGGACTGAAAGTAAGACTCAAGTCTCTGAAATACACAAAAATCGTCGAGACTCGAAATTTTTGAAACTGAGACTACCGGGATGGAAGCCCTAGTGATAACTAATATCAAATATGCATGTAACTTGAAAAGCCACAGATACATGCCTGGGATTTGAACCTTGGACCTCCTGATAGAGAGGCAGACTTTCTAGCCACTAGGCTAGCACTGCTTACTACTAACTATTCTTACTAATAAGAGAGTAGTTCTTTAAAACTAGTATCCTTCGACATATCTATCAGAAAAAAGTAAATGACATTATTCTTGGTATAATTATGTATAAACGAGTTACATCCTGTCATTTTTACAATAATTTATTTGTTGCAGATCCAAGCACTATCATTTGATTTAAATGAGGATGTAGAGGAAGATGAAGAGGAAATAGAGGAGAAACCAGAAAAAACCTGGAGAGAACAGGATGAAGTTGTAAGTTTATTTATATCAAGAGTCATTTGTATCAACAACTATCAACTGTAATTGAAACTATGGGATATCTAAAATAAAGATCTATCCAAAACCATCACTCCAGAATCATCACCAATCTATTACTGTCCCACTGCTGGGCATGGGTCTCCTCTCAGAATGAGAAGGGTTAGGCCATAGTCCACCGCGCTGACCAAGTGCAAATTGGTAGACTTCATATACCTTTGAGATTGTGTTTAAAGATCTCTCAGGTATATAGGTCTCCACACAATGTTTTCCATTACTGTTACAGCATCCAAACCGTGATCCTTAATTTCAAATGTGCACATAACTTTAAAAATTTGAGATGCACGCCTGGGATGTCAACCTCAGACCCCTCAACCGAGAGGCCGTGTCATAACCACTAGGCTGTCACTACTTACATCAGTGAATGTGATATAAAAAAAATTGAATAATTTAGGATAGGGGTCGAGTTATAAGACATTATCATATGTTGTTCTTATATTTAATATTACATATTTTTACATACACCTATATATTTTTCCCATATCTATAACATCCTTAAATTGTATATAGGGTGGGCTAAACTTAATGTTAAAACTGGATTATTTTTTAGAATCCTATCAACATATTGTTTTCTTTAAAATCATTTATTTTTGACACTTTAATACTGCCATTATGCCCGTTATTAGTGATCACACTGCAATGTAGGTAATTTAGAGACCAGTTTATCCAAAACCAAAACTCTTGCAGGTGTGCAAAAAGATAAAGAAAAATCCCGATGTTGATACTTCATTCCTACCTGACAGAGAACGAGAGGAAGCAGATTTGAAACTACGTGAGGAACTCCGCCTCGAGTGGGTCATGACTCAAGCGAGCCTCAAGGACGAGCCCATCACAGTAACATTCAGTTACTGGGACGGCTCAGGACACAGAAGAATAGTTACATTGAAAAAAGGTTTTTATTCTATTACTTTAAACTCCTCTATTAAAAATTGAAAGGTAGAACTCCTTGTGATTAGACTCTGGTGGCACCACTGCCACGCCTGTTTCTGCCTAATAAATAGCAGTTTAGCGGTTGCTGGGTTTTGGTTTGAAGGGTGTGGTAAAGGAGACATACTTATCTGAGGTGTTCCAGCTTAATCCTCATTCTTAGCAGTGCATCTGTGGCCAAATAGGCCTCTTATCGTATCTGGGGTTAATTACAGATGTGCATGGGCGGCAATTGCCACTTAATACCAGATGGACTGCATGTTCATTATCTCAATATTATGTAAAAAAAATACAACAGATGCTCTTATGTTTAATTTTCTTTGTTGTTGTCTCCTATCTTTAATCCATCTTCTCTGTTAGTAACTGTCCGTAATAGCTTGTTTTTGACACAGGTAACTCCATCTACCAATTCCTACAACGATGCCTAGACACCCTAAGGCCAGAGTTCAGTGAACTGAAAACAGTATCAGCAGACCAGCTTATGTACGTCAAGGAAGATCTCATACTGCCTCATCATTATACATTCTACGATTTCATAGTTACTAAGGTATGTCTGTTTAATTTATATTTTGCAGGAACTCACTTTTCTATATAGCTAAAGTTAAACGTGATTGGAGCCCTAAGCAAAGTTAGGAGTGTACCATAATATTTTAATTTATAAAATGTCTGAGGTGTCACATGTGGGACACCTGATTGGAACAAAGTTCCTTTCGTTTTGAAATAAGTGTTATATGAAGTATAATTAAATAAATTAACAATATTTAGGAGTTAAATGATAAATGAAATAAGTGAAGGAATGCTAATAAAATTGTAATCAATGTTTTTTCAAAGTTATGAATATAAAAATGTTGTTTTATTTTTAATTATTATATAAATATCCACTTAATTATACGTATACAAAGCAGACGCGCGCGTCGCGTGGCTTGTCACTGTCGAGAGACAAAGAGAACAAATAAGTCGAATCCTATACTCGGCTTGCCCCCTCCGCGAGCGCTACGCAGCTACGAGCGCTACGCACAGTAGCAAAAGTGTCGTGAGAATTTTTCGCGACGCTCGCCTAGTCCCCTTAGCCAGCGTACCGCGCGATAAGGAACTTCGTTCCAATATTTTTTTACTCTACCAGAAATGTACAATGTGTTCATCATGTTGTGTTCACAAAATAAAGATTCTGGAGTGTACCACATATGCATGTCTTGGGATAAATAAAATTGTCTTACATTTAGTGTTTACACTATTTTTTATTTTGTAAAATGGAATTAGAAACGTGCACCTAACCAATGCTGTGTGTGTGTAATCTTATCTGGTATTTGGACATCTGCTATGTAGGGCAAGAGGACCATCTGAAGTTAACGTCCAATGTGTTGCTGGCCCTAAAATCTAGATTGCAACACCTCATATCTTATCACATTCTTCAAACTAGTGCATAAACCTTGTGATGAGGATAAAATGTTAATAACGGTACCACTACTGAAGTCAAACCAAGAAAAGTTATATTTACAACCAAGTGTATGGAATGACATGACACTAGCTACTTTTGCACAACACAAAGATATTTTTGTGTATTTATTTACCTCTGTTCATGTTATATATAATAGATTCAATAACAAATTTACACAGACCACGGATTATTAATAATGACAATGTTACAGGCCAGAGGAAAAAGTGGACCCTTATTTCAATTTGATGCATCAGATGATATCAGAATGGTTAGTGACGCAACACAAGAGAAACAAGACTCACATGCGGGAAAAGTGCTTTTGAGGTATGTAGGTAGTTTTGAAAGTCAGTAGTAGGTATGTTTTGTTTGTAGCACAGGACCAATATAAAGCGACGGTATCCTCTGACTCTCATAAGAGGCGACTAAAAGGGAGTTTCTGACGTTGCGGGCGATAAGAGTGGGAGCCCGCTTCATCATTCCAGACCACGGAAAGAAGTGGCGGGGCAATACCGAAATTATATGGGGCTAAGATACATTTTGCGAGCCCTTCCGCCAAAAAAAAGGTTTATATAAAATTAAAATAAATATTTCATAAAATTAAATAAAATATGAAGAATATTTTCTTTTACTATCACCCGATTATGTGATGTCTAATCCTCCGAGACGCGAGGTCTCCCCGACCGCCGTAGACAGTGGCCCACGTCTTACGCCGCTTCTGCTGGAGAGGAAGACGGCATGCGTACTGTGGTAAACACCAAAACAGGGATGTTATAGAGCTCGATAACCGTAACCGAATCTGATATAAATTTCAAATAATCTCGAATAGTGCGGAGTTCAATTGAGATACATTATGACAGGTTCTTTTCCTATCGAGCCGATGTAATATCCCCGCGCGTTTCTTATTTGAAACACAAGTAATGTACTTATTTGTATTTTCTCTACTTTTTAACCGACTTCCCACAGGAAAGAGGTTATCGATTCGTCGTGTATATAAATATATATATATATATATATAATATCCGTTACAAAAACTATCTAAGAAAGTCTGAAATAATATTATATGCATAAACATATCCAGAAGTGGTATAATAATTTTCATATATTCATTATCCATATCCGAAATCTCATATCTGTAACAACTCTACACAAGAAGGTGTGGAGATTGCATTGGAGATCCTGGAGTCCTCTACTTAGCACTAACGAAGGTCACCAAGGGGGTTCAGTGCAACAAAAATTTCATACAACCTAGTGTATTTCCTTCCTCACAAAAATAAAGGTAGCTTTGAATGAAGAATATCGAAAACCTTGAATAAATTATTTATTATATCTAGTAAATTCACTACACTATTTACAATATCTACATTTTAATCAATTTGAACTCTATTGCAGGTCCTGGTATGAAAGAAATAAGCACATCTTCCCTGCATCCAGATGGGAACCTTATGATCCTACTAAAACATATTCCAAATATACAATCAAAGGAAAATAACGGTAACTTAAGTTTAAGGTGTATTATTAATGCAATAATGACATACCAATTAATTATTAGACAATAAATTATGTTACTCAATTTTATTTGCATTTTATTGTAATTAATATTAAATTTAAAGAAATGTACATAAATTAAATCATTTTTTTAGTGATTGGTGGCAGTATCTTACTGCATTAATGGCAGGGTGGTCTTAAACATAGTGAAAAAAATTAAAATTTATGGCAGTATTGCAAAAAAATTAACACTTAACATCCAACTATGCTTTCCAACTGTTTCCATCGTCGCCTTTCAAGTTTGTCCAAGAATTCTTGCTGAACTTCAGTGTTATCTTTTACTGGTGGCGAGGGTGGTGCATGTCGTTGGAAATGTATAATTGCTCCCAAAAGATTCCAGATAGTAAACTCCGGCCAAAGTACATCAGAAAAGTATAACACTGTGTGTGTTACCTGTAATAAACATATCAGAATATAATATTAGCTGGATGGTCACAAACATGTCTATGTTGATGGTACTTATGTATGTTGCAAGGTCAGTAACTATAGTTTCATATTATTATGTTGTACAAATCAAAGAACATATAATAAATAGCATAAATGAATATTAAGTATATTTAAAAAAAAAGGGGGATCATTTACATAAACATCACCAGGTCATTAAATCATTCACAAGTATATCTACACATTTAATTTTTTTTTTTATCAGAATAGGGAAGTAGCAAGTGTAATATGTAGTCCACCTAATGGTCTACTGTCGCCCATGAACGTCACTAATCAACCCCAGATAAGAGTAAGATCTGACCCTACCTGAGGTCAGCCACAGATGCATTGCTACCCCTGAGAACTAAGTTATAACACCTCAGGTAAGTAGGTCTTCCTTACCACACCTCAAACTGGTACAGAGCAGCGCCTAACACTGCTGTTATTAGGCAATAACCTGTGTTGTTAGAAATAGGAATGGCAGTGGTCTCCAGAGTGTAATTACAACATATTCTACCAGACTTCCATACATATATATTATAGTAGAAATTATCTCAGTAACACAATTATATTACCTGCCACAGCATAAAATCTGAAAGCCGGACTTCACCGGATGTTCTGATTAAGAGTTCTGGTTCTCCAATGTCCAAAGTCTGGGATATCATATCTTCATCGATAGCATCAGCTGGTAATTCATTGTTATCCACACCATCTATCAGACATGACGCTGCTCGACTGATTTCATCTCTTCCTACATTTAAATTATAAACACATATTTTAATAACACTTCTCCAATGAAGAGGAATAAAATCTTAGTAGCATAGTGAAGTTTCGCCCTTTTTTAAGTTGCGGCGCACGATGGAACTGATATAGAGGATGATTTTTACAGTGTGCGTGGATGACGAAATAGGAAACCATAAGAGTTATCGAAACATGCCGAAAGATACGAGGATGTTTTTGACAAAAAACTAAATTGAATTTTGAAAAACGAAACTCCCTGTAATACTTTATCATTGGATAGCGTTGTTTACGAGGCATCAACTTCCGGGAAGCAATGATAAATAACAAACTAATAAAAAAAAAAATTTTTTTGGTTTTTTTAATATATCCTTTGCCTATATACAGTAGTTTAGTTGTGGATTGCAAATTTGAAAACTTTGCAAATAAACATTTTCAAGGCCCTTTACTAAAACACATGATATTTATAACATATATACCTGTGTAAGCATAAGCAATGTTAAGTTGCATCTTATTGTTATATCTGGTGGCAAGCATCACTTTAGACATAAGACATTGTACATCCTCGGGGAGGAGAGACAAGCGACCAGCCACATGTATTCTCACCCCCCACTCATTTATCGCATCTCTAAAATTGTAAAAAAAACCTTGATAAGTACATATGTATAAAAATATGACTTTCAGATCCAAATATTGTTTGGTTAATTATTTTTGTAATAACTTTTCGAAACACAACAATTTGTATAATTATGTACATTTCATTTAATAGGCGTTGAAATTTGTCCCGTGCCAAGTCCATTAAACCTTTTACTTCATCTGCTTGTCGTTTAAAATTCTCAATGCTGAACGCGTACACTGTAACTTCTGGTATGCCAAGATCAAGACACCACTGTAAACAAAAAATAGTAGGTCAGATCTTGAGTGTCATTTATAATTTTTGCTCTATTTTATACACACGTTTGAAATATTGTAATAATATAGTGGTCCGTAAGAATGATGTTCATACTATCAGTATAACATTATCACATTGAATCCATTACTTTCACTATTTTAAGGAATTCCACTCCAATTAAGAAGAGTTTATGCCGTAGAATCACCAAGCTAACCAAGTGAAGATTGCTAGTTTTCACACCCCTTTATGAATTTTGTTTAGAATCTATATTTTCCTTCACATAACATTTTTAAAATTACATGCCTATGCCTGAAATTTGAACTTCAGACCCCATCATTTAGTTTCAATGGAATTGTGGTCGGCTTACATTATAGTACAATATAGTTCATTTATGAGAAAATTTTCCAAGGAATGTTAAATTGTAAAATATTGTTCCATGCATGGAAGTATTACAAATATGCAAGGTACACATTTATCTGAGCTAGGGTTGCCACTTTTTTCAAGAAAAACATTTTTTTCTAAATCCTAACAAATATTATAAATGCAAATGCGAATTGTTTGTTTTTCTATGCTTTCACACCTTAACTACCCAACTGATCATCATGACATTTTGCGCATTATGTTCTCAGGGATTCAGATAAGGACAGAGGGTACCTATCATCTGATCCGATCCGGGATAGAAAAATAACTTTTAAGGTGTCTGCATAGAATGCCCATGATAAATTTATCAAATTATTGTACTCATCAGTCTTTGGCCGTGAGTGAAGCCACGGGTAAAAGCCAGTGCACGTTTGGAAGAATAAGGAAAATACATTGTTTTTAGGCATTTGTTATTATTCTGCACTGCACCTCTGATAAGATTTAAATTCTACCTGAGGTTGATCACAGTTGTGTTGCTACCCCTGAGGAGACTAAGTTGGAATGCCTAACATAAGCATTTTTCCCTTACCACACTTTCCAAACCAGAATACAGCAGAGCGTAATACTGCTGTTATTAAGCAGAAATAGGTTTGGCGTGGTGCGTCCATAGTCGAGCCCTACAGGGTTCTACCACTTTCAATGTAATAATAATATAATAGAATTGATTAACATGAACCAACCCAAATGGCAACCCTAATCTGAGCAGGTACATAATGCAACAGTGATTATAAAAAGTCAAGGCTGTCCACTCTTTATACTTAGAACAAAAAATTAATTGAACCAAACTTGTTTTGACACTATGAAGGATACACAACTGATATGTCTTTTATAATGTGTGCATTATGAAATAGGCAAATACAAATAGTAGTATTAGTAGTAATATTCTACTCGTGTCAAATGTCCAATGTCATGACTAAAATATGACAATTAAATCATAGTTATTAATGTCCCATTTATACAGAGTTTGCTGATATAACTTAAGCAAGCAAAATATATGAATTTTAATTCGCTGGTTTTATGAATGTAAATTTAGATCCTTGTGTACCAGTGCTGAAAAATGCAAGTATAAAGATGCATAAATACCTTCCTCACGAGTTATTTAATTAGCTTAGTTTACTCAAACATCATTTTACCTGACTATTAAGGGTAATGATGACCCCGTGGTGGAGCGGTCACCATACCGGTCTGATGCGCAGAGGGTTCCGGGTTCGATCCCAGGCCAGTCAGACATCTAAATGATTAATTTAGGTTTCTGTTCTGGGTCTGGGGGTTTGTGTGTGTCCATGGCACCCACAACACAGGGTATCCTGGTGTGGGGCTGTGAGTGTAGAAAGCGTCGTATTTTTTTTTATTAAGGGTTATGTCAGGCACATGTATATAATAATATGTATGTCTCATTCTTCCGAACTTCCTACAGCCCAAATGGCCAGAGTTATTTTAACATATGGGGTATCGGTGGATTCACCAAAATTGTGGCAGTGACACAGGCTATATTTATGAACATTTGGGTTTTTTGTTTTTATAATAATCACTAGTTTATTACTTCTTATTTCTATTGTTTCTATACGGGGCGCTGTTAACTTCAATACAAGAATGATTAGTGCATCGTAGGACCATAAATGCAAACAGTAACTAGGACTTAACTTTACCTGATAAGCTTATGTAATATCACTTGTGGACTTGTATCAGGTGAGATAAATGCAAGAATGCACTTGTGGACAATGATTTTTCATTAGATTGAAGCTTGTCATAACTTAGAGTTAGCTAGCTGAAGTTTAAATACATTAGCCATATAGTTTGTGATTTTAAAAGTTCTCTCAAAAACTTTTCTTCTAATGCAGAAGTTCTAAAGTAACCCAAAAGCAAAGAGATTAAATATATAGGGCTATAGAATGGGCATTGCCAACATTATCATACAAACAATTTCATCCCGCTTCACACTGCCACCATCTCGGATTGATTGATGCTTGACATATCGCTCATTAAACATAAAAAGGAAACGACTCAAAGAAAGCATTTTTACAGGACGATTAAAAAGCTAAATTAAAGTGTTATGATTTTTGCATTTTTTCATACAATTTTGATGGAGGAAAAATTCCTATACAAGTTTGCTTGTAATAATCAGTCACACAAAATTGTATTATTGCTATCAGTTTACAGATAAATTGTTTAATTTGGATTATACACTTTTTCGATTTCTTTGAGTTGTATAGTTTTTGTATTTATTGAGCCAATTATTGAACAGTAACGACAGCGACTTATTAGCAAGATAATAAGTCTTAGTATGACACTTTTCTTACCAATGTCCGGTCTATTACTACTAGTTAAATGTCTTTGCATAAAAGTATAAGGTAATTGTGTAGTTAGATAAGAAAACTATCATGAAGTCCCTTTACTTGTACAAATCACGTGTATGCAATATTTTCTAGACTTAAGGGTTTAAAGGCATATATTTTTATTAAAGTAAAATAAAGAATTGCAAAAACTTCCTTTACGCCCAGTCCTTCATTGACTAAATTTAATACAATTAAATTAACGCATGGTCTATCGATACAGCTGCAAGATTAGAATGCATAAAATACTTGCACAGATGTAATTGTTTCTTTTATTACTCATACAAAAGTACATACAGATGAATACAGAACCTCGTTTTTTTTTTTATAAAGACGCTTTACACTCACAGCCCCACACATAGACAAATACACAAACACCCAGATCCAGAACAGTAATCTAAATTCACCAATTAGGTGCCTGCCTGGCCGGGGATCGAACTCGGAACCCTCTGCGCGTCAGACCAGCATGGTGACCGCTCCGCCACGCGGGTCGACATCTATCATATCTATCATCTATCATAACATCTATCTCAACATAATGTAGAGATAGTGCTGTTAACATCAGCCCCGCAGCGAACGGCCATGGCCATATAATACTGCTAGCTAAAATGTTAAGAGACAAAAGAAGACATGTTATCTTAACCCTCATTACCTGATGCCCCCTAAGGCGTATCGGTCACCATATTTTCTGTCAGGCATAGAGTTCTGGGTTCAATCTTCGGGCAACCAGACCTTTACATTACGAATTTAAATTTCAGTTCTTTGTCTGCCTATTTGTATTTGTGTGCTTCCTTGGCACCCACACTTGGAATCATATCATGGGGCGATGAGTGTTGAAAGATATAAGTATGAACTACAAGAATACGATGAATGTATTTAAGGCACAGCCAAATATTCTAATAATAATACATGTTCTCTCAACTTTGTGTGCCGTTGTATCATTGCATGTAGAACAAAGCAAACAAAAAAATACCTCGCGTGTTACTTCTTCATTCGATGCATATCTACCATCAATATGCAACTTGTTGAAAGTACTTCAAACAATATTTGTAGTCTTAACATGTATAATCTGTAACACAGTGTTTTATATTTGATTAAGGAAAATCATTATTGATATTTTTTTTGTAATTACAGTTTGAAGGTCACACTAGAATATCTCTCTACGACTAATTTATCAAATTAAAGAATACCTCAATAACTTTTTATGAAATTGAAACAACAATCTAACAGTGCACCATGCACCTATTGCTGTCCCACTGCTTGGCACGGGTCTCCTCTCATAATGAGAAGGGTTAGGCCATAGTCTACCGCGCTGTCCAAGTGCAAATTGGTAGACTTCACATATATTTGAGTTTTTTTTTAAATATCACTAAGGTATATAGGTTTTCTCACGATGTTTTCGTTCACCGTTAAAGCAAGTGATAATTAATTTCTAATATAAACATAACTTTAGAAAATATTAGAGGTGCGTATCTGGGATTAGAACATCGGACCCCTCGAAAGGATGTGTTTCAGTCACCAAGCTATCGTGAAGACCTTTAACTACAACTAGTATTAACTAATAGTAGTTACAAGAACAAAGTATTACCTTAAGGCTATAAATAGAAAACTGTATTATAATAAATTCGTCCAAATATTCACGGTATTCGTAGCGATGTGGCCGCTACCTAACCCATCGCGACGACACGGTCAAACCCAAACTGTGCAAACAGAGCACACTAAATTGTCCGTAGACAAAACATTTGTCTGGTAATATTTGGAATTCCTTATAAAAATGACGCTCACTAGACTACTATAGAGACGACGTTATTATTCATATTAACAAACAGATTTTTGTCATTGTTTTCACGAGATGCCTAAAAATAGAATTGACAATTCCTGAGTAATATGTTGTAGATCTCGATATTTAAAACTTTAAAAAATTGCAGTCGAACTTACGTCTAATAAGGACAATGGGCATAGATGATAGACATCCAGAATGTTAAAACGCTGGCCAACAATATTCACACCAAGTAACGGTTCTGTACTAGCCATAATAGGTAAAGAGCCTAAAAAGTAGGACAGCTGTGATGAGATCGACAACAAATTGCAAATAATACCTTCGTTTCCGTCTCTGTTTTAGTACCAGAAGCAGGTTCCGTGGAGTAACTCAGATGATTATACTTCTACTTTTGAAAGAATTCGACAACTTCATAAACAGCTTAAGTTATCATAACCATAAATAAAATTTAAAAAATGTCTGAGGTGTCACCTGTGGGACACCCGATTGGAACGAAGTTCCTTTCGTTTTGAAAAAAATATTAAAGGAGGTATAATTAAATAAATTAACAATATTTAGGAGTTAGATGATAAATAAGATAAGTGAAGGAATGCTAATAAAATTGTAATCAATGTTTTTTCAAAGTTATGAATATAAACATTTTGTTTTATTTTTAATTATTACATAAATATCAACTTAATTTTACGCATACACAGCAGACGCGTGGCTTGTCACTGTCGAGAGAGAGAGAGAGAACGAATAAGTCGAATCCCATACTCGGCCTGCCCCCTCTCCACGAGCGCTACGCAGCTACGAGCACTACGCACTGTAGCAAAAGTGTCGTGAGGACTTTTCGTGACGCTCGCCTAGCCCCTTTAACCAGCGTACCGCGCAATAAGGAACTTCGTTCCAAAAAATCTTACATTAGACTTCCTCAAATATCTGATAGCAGTAACCAAAAATTTTCGAAACTATCGAAGAATCCGAAATAATGCAACCGATTTAATATTTCTCATGTATCCATATCTAGATCCGAAATTTCATATACATGACATCCCGAGTTAAATGCAGAAATAGGCATAAGTGTGGCAATGGAACTGTCCGATTTTTTCTGTTTCTGTACTAAAGAAGTAAATTCATATAGAATCCGACTTCATTAGTATAACAATATGTGAAAAACAAAAGTACTTTAAAACTAAAGACAAAACAGTAGGTAGGTATATTATATAAGTCCGTAGTGAATTTTACCGTTGTAGTTTTTACAGCACACCTGGGAAATTAATTATAAAAACGTGAAGGTGCCATTTCGCCCGCATTATTTTCTCATCTTGAAGGATATTCAGAGCTTAGGGAATTGCCACTTTGATATAACTTAGTTTATGGCGTTGTTGGTGAGATATTGAAAAAAGTTTTTGTAATAAATTTTTCCTTTTATGATAATTTCGATGGCTCCCACGTAAACTACCGTAAGCCACAAGATAGCGATTTTCATGTTATTACAGATTCGTAATCAAAAGATTACTTACTATTATACCAGTTAAAAAAAAAAAAAAAATATTAAGATATGACGATTT
>DWNM01000065.1:0-15293 GCA_018250375.1 Narcosius parisi helen
AACCTGGAACTCTTTGCGCGTGAGATCGGTATGGTAATCTCTCTGCCACGTGGGTTTTTAAAGCATTGTGCGATGACTATTTCAATTAAGATTGGAGTAGAATTAATGAGCATGCAGTCCACTTGATTTTAAATGGTTACCGCTGCCCATAAACATATATAACCAACTCCATAATATAGACCGGAGGTCGTATCAGAAGCCTATCACAGATGCGCTAACACTCCTTGGTTAGCTCATATGTGAGGCACCAATTGGGCATCCACGTCCTTTCATCGATTCTCCAGAACTCATTCACACCAGAACCAGGTGTGATGACTATTTTAAACAATGAATAATGCATTAGAAAAATGATGATGTCTTGTAAACGAAAATTTTATAAGCCTTAAAGTCAGAACATAAGCGAGATTACCTGGCTCTCCATGGTAAATGTATTTGAAGACTACTAGAATATTTCTTAATACGGTATTGTTAACATCTGTATACATATTTTATACCTTCGGAATTACAAACTTTTGTTTCGATAATTCAAAATCACTGAAGAAGTAACATTTGAAAAAAATAATAGTATAAGTAACTAGTAACTTTATTGAAATGTCTGTTTGTACTGAGAAACTTACCTATTTGTTTCTATAAAAAGTAACATCTACCTACATCCAAGTCGTTTTACCAAGCATTTTACCCGTTACAAAACATCCACGACGAAGTATCCCTACACATACGAGCAAGCATCAGTCCACACACGTACCGTGCCCCGGCGTCGCTCCAAATACGGAGTTAGACGGATAATATCATCCCGGGCTTTGTGCGACACGTACACGCATCCTTCCTTTTGTCGTTGCCGGGGAACCGATGCCGTCGTTATTGTAATTATAATGGGTTTGTGCGTTTTGTTTTGAGAAACCTTATGTTACTTTTACATTTTTTTGTGACACACAAGTAGCGAAGACACATGTAGTCATTTTTATAATAGAAGAAGTGAGTAGCTCACTTCGAAGGCAATTGCTATATGCACACTGCACGAAAATAAACCTAAAAAAATAAGTCTCGGGGAAACGATGTGGGCACCCTAAGTTATTTTTCTATCCCTCGGCAACTGTACTTTTTTCGGGATGAAAGGTACCCTGCGTCCACTTCTGGATCCCTGACAACGAGTGTGCAAAATTTGATGATGATCGGTTAAGAAGTTAAAGCGTGAAAGCAAACAAACGAACAAACTCATATTCGCATTTACAATATTAGGATAAGCGTGGTACGCTACTACCAGACTTATGTTATTTTAAGATTTAATCCGCCTTATCGTTTCTTTTTTATAAAATACGAGCTGTCATCCCCTATTTAGAATAGTACCTCATAACAAGTACGTCTGTCTTTAAATCGAATCTAAAACCAGAACATAATACTGAACGTGTTCAGTATGTTACGGTATCGTGCCGCAGAATATGTTCTTATTCTATTAAATAAACAACCAGCCTAATTGCATGCGAGGAACTGCGTAAAACAAGACATATAATTAAATTATTAACTCAATTACACACGTTTCAATAAATACCAAGCGTACGTATATATAATTACGGTATGAACGTATGAATGAAAATATTTCTGAAGCGTTTTTAATATTATAGAAACTAAACTTTGGGTATACATATTGTACGAGTATGGTTGATATTAATCGGTCAATACTTTCGGGAGCCATCCTCAATTAATATAACAAGATGGCAAAGACATATTAAAACCGATTTCTAAGAAAATAATATAGAATTCTCTTAAAATACAAAACCTCCACCAAAAATCAGTAAACGTCTGTAAGCAGTCATTGATAGAATATTCCATTTATTATTGTGGACCGTCGTGGCGTACAGGTTTCCTCGCTATGTTTTCCTTGGCCGTAAAGCAATTTTCAAATTTATGTGTATTAGAAATTAAATTAATTTCTAATACACATATAAAGTTGAAAAATTAGAGGTGCATGCTTGGGATTCAAACCTCGGACCCCCGATCGAGAAGCCAAGTTTCAACGTCTAGGCTATCACTGCTTTGTTTATTTTGGGTATGACTCTGTAAATATAAGTAACTGTATTTTGTTTTTCCATTTTTACGATAACTGGGCCAACTGGATGTCTGAAACTATTGGTCTACGATCTTTCCCCAAATGGAGCGTATGTTAATAATGCAAGTTGGCAGACAAATGAATGTATTAGAATAATGTTGAATTATCACTGTCACAGTGTAAGTTGCTTGCGAGAAACATCACATATGCATAAAATCCAATAACAAAAAACGCGTCAATTGATGATAATTGCAGACAACAATCCGACGAACAGATTGAGATAGGATCGTCGCGTTCACACCCGTAGGCCTTTTAAGGATATACGACACGATCGTAAAGTCGCTGGCATTACTTGGTCTTTATTTTTGACACCTATTGTAGAAATAAATTAATTGTTTGAAAGTTTATTAAAATACGGTCAATTTAAACTGTAATCTAAATATTAAAAAGTTCAGAAAAAATGGGAAATGTGATAAAATATACCAAACATCTATTTTTTTATCACTTTTGACACTTATAATTCAAATATAAACATATTTGTTGCATTAAATCCATGCGACTCTCTGCGTGTGTGATTTCTATATGTGGAGTTGAGTTGCAAATGATACAATATATTTTGTTAATAGTTAGTTCTTACAATATGTTCGTGAAATTATTATTGACTTGTCTAATTCTTTACCCTTAAGATCTAATTTTGCACAATTTGTAATATTCACAATTATTTACTACTACAAGTGTACATGCCACTAAAACGTATTTATACTTCTAATTTTTACCCTTAACAAGTTATTATCCGTAGTGTACAATTCTACTTGTCAGAAATTCACAATACAAAATTAAATTTGCTATCTTGCTTTCCATCAAGTAACAATGCATTCAAGAGGCACAGTAGTTCCTTACAATACATATTCCCGGCTCCGGCGATGCCGCGTCGAAACGTACGAAAGGCCCCGCTAACGAGCGGTATCAGCGATCTATTCAAATAGCGCGTATAAATATTAATATCGAGCATTGAGCTGCATTACGTATTCACGAATTTGTTTAATGGAAACACTCGATTGTTGTCTTGTTTTTATTGTCGGAATGTTTCGCTGCGATTCGCCTCGGGTCAGAGCACAGGGTGTACTGATTTTGGAGATTTTCGGGTTCGCGCGATAGTGGCTGCGTTTAGATTGTTAGCTCGAAAGCTGTGATACTGAGTGAGTGGTTCGGCAGGGAGTTGGCTGGAAGACACCGTGGGATTCACAAAGATTGCATTTTTTTTCGTTTCATATTTCTTGGTGCTTGTTAGTTTTGTCAAAGCATCTGGACTCATGTATCAACCAAAATATTACCGAGTTTAATGTGATTTTTTAAATTCCCTGGGCTTTAAAATATACCTATTGGTGTCATTATACCTAGTTTATTTATAAAACTGGTTTTTAATTTCGGACAAATAAAACGATAATACATCCTCTCGGTTACGGAATTCAGATCCGCTATTTTATGACGAGTGTTATGAGAATTCCGCGACAGATATGTGTGATTTAGAAATACAGAGTGACGGAGCGCTCAAAATAGAGACGTTATAGGTGCGAACGGTTGCGCAATACGATTCCAATAGGTAGATAAAGGCATTGTTCTACAAGTATTCCAGATAGCTTCGAGTGTTGACGTCAGGCGCGCGGGACGTGCGTGGGCGCACCCAGCCGCTCACCTTGAACGTTACATTTAATTCTCCGATCGATAAACGGAAAAAGTAGCGAACGCATTCGCACAACACATTCCGCGCCGCGCCGCCGACTCGCGGCCGGGATGAAACCGAGCGACGACGAAAAGGAGCAGCCTGTATTACTACGCCTTACGAGTATTTGTTTTAGTAATGAACATTCCGACTTTTAAATAATAAAATTTATTCATAAGCCGGCACTTACCATATTTGAGTGTGCGAGCGGCCGTCCATATGTATGAGCGGTTAAGATATTCTTATTTATGGGTCTATGTCAAGGTCGCTCGCGGCGGTTAAGTGAGGCATCATCGCTTTGCATAATATCAAATTATTTATTCGCTCCGCGCTAAAACTGTCTGGTGTGTGTTCAATTTGTAATTCAAATAAATTCTTAGCATTATTCTCGCGTCATAATTGTAACGTGCGAGATTTTTTACTTATTTAAATAGCCGCGGAGCGCTCGGTGGCGGCAATTAGCATCGCGGGCGCGGGCCGCGAGCCACGAGCCTCCCGGCATTATCCACTCACTGATTCGGAATTTGACAGGACACGTTTTACATAATAGGAGAAACAAACGTACATGCAATCCACCTTACGTTAAGTAGTCACTGCTAGATAAATAGAGAATGTTGCTCACTTAGGACTTTTTTAAACCTCTCATCGTAACTTAACCTGCCTTACCAGTTTGAAGATTTTTTGTATTCTGAATCTTTTATATTCTTCATTTTCTTTTTCCACTTAAATAACCGTTCATGACAAAATAAATACTAGACGACACTCTTTATTGAAGGCAGATTGTTATTAGTATTCTTCCAGAAACCATACCTGATAATAATATTCATTCGGGTCGAACTAATGTACTTTTAAAACTGAGTATTAGAAAATTATTCTGCTTTTATCCTTTTTATTTGTCGAGAAGATATAATTTAAGTAAAGCTTTACAGATAACGGATTTTATAGCTCGTTCGTAGGAGTGAAACTTTAAAATAAGTAGGTAAAGTCCAGGGGAAGAAAACCATCCATAAATAATTACCTACTGGTGAGAGATGAGACTAGAATAAAAATCGTTACCACTATTCGCTATTTAGACCATTGTGCAGAAAAAATATTCAAAATCTTGGGTATAAAATACTACGAGTCGCCTCATTACTGAATTATCACTGATACTTTATTACTTAACAGCTTAATCACAAATATTCGCTCTAATGTTTGACATAGATTTATGGTACCCACTCACAATTGTTTATTATCTAGTTAGTTGTAATGGTAACAGTTTATTGTCTATTATATCTTATATACGATATTCTGTATAATCATGTAAACAAATCAGCGCGATCGTGTTCATGGTCTGCGCCGGCCAGGTTATGTATCACAACTCAAATAAACCCAATGCTTAGTTTGACATATTCATTATGCTGAATTAGTTTACTGCGTGCTCTAACACGTTACTTTACACCCTGACATATACGCCCATATGTAATAAATAACTCAGTAAATGAATTTGAACTCATATACAATGATCGTGGAGCATGAATTCGCGTATCGCATCGATGGACATAATATGTTTTGGTTCGATAAGACGCATACAATTTGTGTAGAAGCGTGGCACTCGGACATACTCATTAATAGTGATAAGTGAGCTGATTTAAATCAATTGATTCAAATCAATACTCATATCCGCGCAATTCATGCGTAATCGAGTAAAACAACAATGTTACTTATGAATTAGCAAGGATGTTGCAAACCTCGTAATGAGCTATTGTTGTTTCGATATGAATATTGTTTTCACGAATTTGTTTGGATCGATTAAGGTTACTGAGGCTACTTATAATCAAGGAGATTACATAGAGTAGACTTTGTTAAGATATGTTACAAACACTTTCATCTCCCTTCACACTAAGACCATTTCAGATTGACTGACGGTTGACATACAGGTATTTTAGATCGACTTACCAATATTAATAATAGCTCATGGATTACACTTTTCCTCCCGATGTCCGGTCTATTAATCCTACATAGTGGAATGTATCCGCTTGATAAGCGATGATTGTGTCTATTTACTCATATTGTGTTGACATGTGTTGCTTATTTAAGTAACTTTTTCCCTGTTGATTGTCATTGACCATGGCGCATTGCCATGAATTTTAAAAATTATATCAATAACTATTTACGGGTTTCACCGTTGTATGTAATGTTTTGTGAAGTAACAAGCATTCAACTTCCCGTCTAACACGCCGAGTGGCTCTGAACTTCCAGATAAGGCATACAGGATACGAAACTTTATTCAGTTCTATATAGAGCCATGTTAGCCGTGATATTTGAGCTTATATCACGAATACTTTATTTCATTAAAATACAATTTATTTTAAAGAACGTTACATTACTTCAACTTTCAATTCTTCTTCTTTTTAGGGTGTCTCTCCAACCAGTGACGGTTGGCAATCAGCTTATTAAAGTCGTCCTTATCGTTTGCTCGGCGGAAAAGCTCAGCTGCGCCAGCTATTCCGGTCCACTCCCTGATGTTACGCAGCCACGACTTCTTTCTCCTTCCCACTTTACTTTTTCCCGCACCTGTGCCCATCATAATAAGTTGGAGCAGCTCGTATCGCTCATGTCGAATCACATGGCCCAGATAGGAGACCTTTCTCCGTCTTTTCAACTTTCAATTAGCACACAAAATTAATTTCTGAAAAAATCACTAAAATGCCTGTTCTATTTCCCACCTCATAACAACGGTAATTAGCGCTGTTGTAACCTGTTTTTTAAAGATACGGTAAGACAGAAACACTTAAGAAGTAGTTAATTTAAGAAGTAAGTTTGATAATACTAAACGAGCAAAAATAAATAATAAAAAATAAAGAAACGAGCATGCAGTTATCTGATGGTAAGTGGTCACTGTTGTAACCAACTCCATATAGAATAGAGGTTCTACCTGAAGTCGATCGAAAATGCGTGGCCACTCCTGAAGACTAAAGGAATAAATCGGATGTAGGCGACCGCGGCCGACAACCGCGACAAATAAAAGCTAGCGTCGCTGTTGCTTGCAAGCCACGCCCACCTGTCGCGGTCGTCGGTCGCGTGCTACGTCTAGTGCTCCATATAAATTCATACGAAGCAGTGGGTCGCGCGCCCCGCTTGCTTTTGTTTTTCGCGGTCGTCGGCCGCGGTCGCCTACATGCGAATTATTCCTTTACATAGTTGCCATCGTATGTGGGTCAACCGGCACCCACACTCTTCTACTGATATGCAAGAGCTACTTTACGCTAGCAATGGTTCCAACTTAATCGTCAAAGGTAAGCTACATATATGTAAGCAACATAAAGCAAAACTAATATTCTATTTGGGGTCCATTACAAATGTCGCAGGCAGTCGTAACCACTTATTATCGGGTCAACTGTATGCTTCTATGTCAATTCAATTTAATAGAAAAAATGCACAAGCATTTACCGTTAATAGATTATAATGATTGTTCTTTTATTAGTGTTTTATCGATCAATTCTTATTTATTGCCACTGTTAAGACATCAATCACACACGTTAATTAATTTACTTAGTATTGACGTCAATGTAAGTTGGAGCGCAGTTCCATCATCCAATTAGGACTAAGCCATTATGGCTGTCTTACAACAAACCGGCAACGAGTAAACTGTAAAAACGCGGCCAAGTTCTTATCGCACTAACAACGTGGAGGGTTTCGTAGTCGGGATCAATATATTTTGTCGACAGCAAAAATAATTTGAGATTAAAAATAAAGATGGTAGCTAAACTCAAAATAATGAACCGCGAACAAAATTATCTCAAAAACAACAAAATACACTATCTTGTACAAAGTAATTTTCTTTAAATGAAAATATATTGTTTAATATATATATTGGTTAACATATATATTGGTTAACATTTCTGAAAAAATATTAGTACCTTAAAAGAAACAAAGATTAAATAAAACATGTAATCTGTAAATGTTAAAATCTTTATTTACATTTTTATCTAAAGAAACCTTACAGCCTTGTATGCAATCGATTTATTTCAGTCACTCACAACCTATTTTCACTATAAAACTTCATCATTGTACAGTAGCTCCTAGAAGAAACATGCGAACAGATGATACAAAGTTATAAGGGTCAAGTCTTTTGTCATTTGTCTAGGGAACCCTGAAAATAAGCGACTGTAATGTAAGCAGTAACATCATATTACATTACATATGTGTACTTGTTGAAGTAGTAAGGTTCTTAACATTATATTATGTATTAAGGTACTAAAGTTCTTTGACTGGTATAAACATCCAACGATTGCGTGATGGTGGATACTGGAAACCTGTGAAAAATGCGTCTTTTGCAGGTTTCCAGTATAGTCTTCATTGTGATTAATTAAGAATAGATCGTCGCGTGTCGCTAACTTTAATTGGTCTAGTAGGTACGGGTAGGTGTAGCTTACTGCAAAACTGTGTTTATGTTAAACTTTATTAATGCTACACAGCACGATAATGGTAGAACCGCATAATTTAAAAACAAATTATCTATTAATAATACCTTATTTCAATGTACGTATAATGACGTTTAAGGTTAATAATGTTGTTACTTGCTTTAATTTTGAAATATTTTTGTGTGAGTTCTCTCTACATATTTTTTCTTTGCACAAAAGCTATTAGCAATAACACTGTATTAATAAATAGTGGCGAGCCTACATACACTTAACTTCATATTATACGAGTAAGCATTTTATGACGATAGCTGGAAAAATCAATTTTTTGGATGGCGTGGTTTGAAAGTGAGCTAAGGAAAAGGCTATTTTATTTACAACTACTTGTACTACAAACATGGGTGTATATTTGAATGTTCTCTCTGATTGAACCCCATAACACGTGCACCGTGTATTGCACGTGGGAAACCGAGTGGGAGAACCGGCAGAACCAAACGCATAACCCCATTATCGACTGCCAATGTTACATAAATACGCAAGAACAGCCTTTACACCTTGTCGCAGTACCTACTCAGAGGTTTAAACGTAACTAGTGATTATTACAAAAACAAACTCGACTGCCTTAAAAACTCCTATGGTTACTCCCGCAATTCAGACAGATCCAACGACACCTCATATGCTCTGTGACGGGCCATAGAATAAGACATACGTACATACATACTTAATTACAAACATACGCTCAAAAAATGTTACCCTCTGCAGTCAAGTAAAAATATAGACTTTGCTTAGGATTGCAGTACACCAAATTCTACCGTACTGATAACAATGCCAAATTTGCGGCGTACACTCAAGTTCTTAAGCAATATAAATTGTGTTGATTACTTTACTATGAAGTATCATATCGAAGGAGTCCTTACGTCATTATGCAGTATTAAGACCCTGAAAAAAAAAGGTAAATTGCCATCGTGTATATTTACGAGTATGTGGTCAAGTACAGTTTAACATCACATTTCATATTTGTAACATTCACGCGTATCACTCAAAGTCAATTATAGAAGTATAAGTTGCGAGCTGTTGTCTTCTTTTTTAAAGGTGGTAGAGGCCTTTGTGGTTCTATTCCGGAGGCACCACCTCCACGACATATGTACTTATTGGACTGCATGCTCATTTACTACTTCTATATTGTAAAAAGCCAAAATTTAGAAGCATGAATACCAAATGAATTTGATAATGTAGGTCAAAATTAAAATAAAAACTTCATAAACACATAGAAGAAACGTCTCATCTATGTTAAGTTTCAGATTCAATTCTCGGTTTTGGTGTCATTCATTCATAATACAGGAGAATTGTGCAAAATGTATTTAAGAAACTTTACCCCTAAAAGAAAATGGCGTGGCTGTGAGGCGTAATCGACGAACTTAATAGATTTCTACCATTTGTAATCTGTTACTTCCATACTTGCGTGAAAACGCCCGATAAATACTACAAGCTACATACTTACCTCTGTTTCATCTCGAGGTAACAATGTGATTGTAGTCATTGATTACCTTTTTCTGGCGCAAAACGAAGAGCATGAGAAGGGTAATTTAGTGCTGATTGCAAAAAGTTAAACAATGTCAAACTGTCATTTTATAAACTAAATCCCATCGTTTAAGTGTAAACGAATGTGATTTATGGTTCGACATCGTTTTTAAACAAAACGCGATGTACACCTGATTACCGTTTATAAAATAAGTAACTTTTCTAGAACTAATGACCAGCAAAATTAAACCCAAACTAAAATTTATATCTTGACTTAAGTACTCTGTTGAAGCTTCCTTTATCTCTTTCTTATAGTATTGGATATTCCCAAAGCGCGATAATAACAACAAAAAAAAACAAAAATAAATTTATCAGTTAATGGCACAAAAATTCTATTAGTATGTAAATAATATTATTCTACACAAAAAACAAGAAATATAAGTAATTTTGTTCCAATTACCGGGGAATCAAACCCGGCAACTTTTACAAAAATAGCTAGCTAGGTTATCATTTTATCAATCTTGTAATTTACCAGAAGCATTGCCAGTTTTCTAAATAAAAAGTTCTGACATCATCATCTTTGCCGATTACATCGGAATGTTCAATTAAAAGTACTTGATAAACGCGGTTTTAATTTAAAAATTCAATACGCTGTTTTCGAATTAATTAAAACAGTTACCACATACCCGCAGTTCGTGTAAATAGATTTTTAAAGGCGTATTTTAAGACGATCTTTCATACCTCACGATCACCGTGCGGAATCGTTATCGTGCACAATTAACTCGACATCGTAACTTAGCAATTGCCTAAAACATTTCTAGTTAACAAATAATTTAGACGCAATAATTTTAAATATAGAACGTTTCTTGATTCTACTACGATATTATACTCTCTTATGTTCCGGTTTAAAAGGGTATGGGAAAGGATTTAAATGATGTACGACGTAAGTACTTTACATAAAGAATTAAACGAACTCAAGAAAACATTTTGTTAATCAGTTAACCCAGAGCCCGTCCAAGCTTGTAATAATGCTTCGCTTCGCCGTTCGTAACGTATAAAGTCGCAGCTCAAAGTGATTTTTTGTGTCCAGTCGTAGGCTGTTTATCTGGCAATAGTCGTAGCTGGACGTTTTAGGTTTATCGGCGTATCGGCGCATAAAGATGCGTTTTCATTCGAGTCCCGCGGTTGTGTAATTACGGCCGCGTATCGCCGCCGTGTTCTTTCATAACGTCGACGTGTTTACGGGATCCGCTCAGACGGGCGGGAAATTCAGGTTTATATTCTAATGTTCAGTTTCTTATATTTATACGTAATGTGCACAAACCACAGCATTTGTTTCTTTTTCTTTTTATACCTTTATACCTTCATAACTTCTTGTTTTATACCTAAATGTAAGTCAGCAAACTTCTAAGTGGACATAATATTATTTCACAGAAAAAGCAAGGACAGTTGTATTTTCATTACATTTCATTTTTTGTTTTTTGATGTACACAACTGGCCTTAAATAGGATTGTAATATCTGCGGGCTTTTACGGTACTTTCGTAAGTTAATGCAGAATACCCGAATTTAGCAGCCCAAAAAATTGTCATACACGTTATAGTGCCATAGTTTAGTAAATAACTAGCTTCAGCAATATACATTGCAAGACCATGAACAAATAATGTCACAAAAGTGCAATAAACAAAAACCTACTGCTGCTCACAAAACGCCGCGTTTCACCCGCCCGTGTGACCCCCCACATCTGTGATACCGTTGTATCTAGTGCGTAGGATCATCAACTCGATAGCGTACTATATTTATTGGCCGCGTTCAGTGTAACGACACACTCGTAGATACAAAAATTGTGAAATTCCCCGCTCGGGCTTCAACGGGCTAATGGGCAGTGACTGGTTTAGGTAACGTATCGGGTTTTTATCTTGTCGCCGATTTTTTGTATCTGTTTCTTATTTTTTAACATGTAGCGTCCCACCTGCTGGCTCGCTTCGGTGCTACTTAACCGTTGGTTGCGGGTTCGTCGTCACTGATTCGTTAGTGTTCGTTTAAGTATAATTTCACTATAGAAATGTTGAGATTGGAATATCTAAAATAGTTTGTTAATACCGTATAAGGCTTGCTAAGGTGTAATAAATTTTACTTGCCTACGTAGTTTTGTAGAGGAATGTAAAAAATAATGAATAATCGTTAGATGTAAACCTAATTGAGGAAAAAATCTTGTAAGGAAAGTAAACCTTTTAGAACTTTTAACCTTTTAAAAATACAAATCTAATTCCAGAACGGAGAACCTAGCTTTATCACTTAAAACTCTTCATACTTGATTGTATCAGGTTCCAGTGCTGTGGATTGAACTACACCTGAGAGAGGCCAAGCAATTATTAATCAGCTATTTTAATCTGTACACTAACCTCATACGCACTGACCATTTATATAGTGCCTCATGTGAGGTGATTCCTGCACTTGGACTCGGTTAGTGGAGCTGGTGTCTATTAGCTAGTGTGAAAATAGTCATGAGAAGTCAAGGATGGTATTTAATGTCATGTCTCAACCACCATTTAAACGAAGAGACATATTATCAATTTTCGTTACTTTAAACCACGTGACATTTCGTTCGATCATGGTAGTAATATCATCATTCTATTCTTCTATGACGATTTTATACGGTTCAGGGATCGCGTACAAAAACATAATATGATTTATAGTGTTAAATCTGTTAGAAACACGTTTTGGTAGAAGTGGGAACACAACCATGTGTTCCACGTTATGTAGGACTAGGAGTTTATACCAAATACCTAATGACCGAATACACATTTATTGTTTCTTATACATGTCACGTGCAATCATATATTATAGACAAGGATCACATGGAGATAATTTTTATGCAAATTACGTGTAACAGTTCGCGTGCGGCGCAGTATTACGGGTAAAAGATAACTTATTATTGTTTGTAAACAAGTGAAAGGCCTAGTTCACAAGAGTTTAGCGTCCAGCGTTCATTTAACATGTCGCTACAAAACTGGCGTGGTTTGAATGTGTGCGCGTTGACAGTGTTGACACACCTTTTTCGACCTGAAAATAAAATTGATTTTGAAAGTTGAAGCTTAAAAGGTGAAGAGGTCATTCGTGACATTTACGTTTTACTAACAAACCTACATTATTACAATTTTAATAGAAGATTTCCACAGAATATTTGGATCCTTTTAATGGTTTTAGTATAAATAATCCGAAACTAGTCTTAGTTACGTTTAGAATCCTGCTGGTGTCAACAAATATGTGTTACTACCTACTATTAGGGCGCAATGAACTGGAATATCATAAAAGCCCGTACTATCAAAGCCAATACTGAAGTAAAACATGAGGTAGTACTTTCGCAGTGGAAGCTTGCATATTAGGCACAGTTCTTACGTCACTTATTTTACCACTTACACTTAAAATAGATAGAATATGTATATCAGATATTTAATAATTATGTCGCATTGAAGAAAATCATTATGAGTAAATTCATTAGGTTGGACGCACCGAATCAGTGTTTTGAACCCCATCATAGTAATGTATAATCGATTAAAATTGCTGTACTTTACTCAATTATAACGGCTTTTAATTACTCGGTTTTTATTTAATCCTTCCTCTTCCATCACTTCGATAACATCGCCACCATTTTTATATACGGAGATGTTATTACTTATATCGAACTTATTTGGATGTATAAATAAACAACATTATGTCCAGGCTTTGCTTGTCTTTGGGATTGTTAAACTATCATAAACTTACACGTAAAACGAATTACTTGCTGACAATTTGCTGATTTTCATTTTTTTCGTAACTATTAAAATGAATTGTTGTATATTTTCGTCACTAACTATTATATAATAGGTACTTCCTACAGAGTTACACCTTGACGTGGAAAATTTGTTAACATTAATTCAATCGTTTCTAAAAAAATCAATCTAACAAAATCAAAAAATGTTGATTTTTGTTATCGTGCAAACGTCTTAGAAAGCAGTTATTTTGAATTAACAAACAGACGTAAGTTGTTCTTACCTACATGTGAGTTGAAAAGATTGTTTCCACGTAAAGCAGTCGATCGCTCACAGCTTGCGACGTAGCGTAAAGCCTGTGCAGTTTTTACCGCGCCTTTACTCTGAAACCATCGATATTCATTATCGTGCGCCACGGAACTATCTTAAACGGAGTGATTAAATGAATTTTGCTATTGCTGCACTTTGTATTTATGTATTTTTGAATATATTTGACTTTAAGTCACGATAGAGTTGATTAAAAATGTATTAATTGGAATCCATTATGGTAAATCAGTACCTACTCCACCCATCCGTTTCGAAGCGTGGAGAATTAGGGTTGCAGCTAAGTGAACGGTGACATCGCATGGAATTAACGTGGTATTGTGTTGTAACAGATATGGGCAGACATTTTAATTAAATTAATTGAAATAAAAGCCTACTTTCAATATAATCGTTGCATGTCCCAAACAATTATGTTGGAGCCCGGCGACGAATATTGTTTGCGATGCCACATTGCAGACTCATCCTCGTGAAGGAGTCTCCCTTGGTACGAGCACTGACCTTGCTCAATGGTTTAGTGGAATGGGATCCAGGTGTGGACGTTTTCTGCACACCCCTAGCTGAACTTCGCAACACGGCAGGATTGTACATTGCAAAGCTATAACACGAATTGGAAGTAGTTTCTGTAATGTTTTATTGCTTTATTCTGTATTTAATAAATAAATATTAATAGTCTGTCCGTACTTCTAATATATAAAAACAACTAGTAATTATTACAAAATCAACTACCGGAATGCTTAAAAATATAATCCATGGTTAATCCCGAAATTTAGACGAATCCAGCGACACTTCATATTATGTTAAAATCCATCAAGCCATTGGACTGTAGGGTGAGTCAAAGAATGAGACGTACATACATTCACAAATACATACACTTAAAAAACGTTACCCTCAACAGTCGGCTATAAAAACGCCCGTTTTAGCATTGAATACAACAAAATACAAAGGGCCGTCTCTTTCAGTAGCGAGATAATAATAGGCTGTTACGATTCCGCTCCCCGTGAACAAAGCTGAAATAATAAAAAGGAAAAAACAACTCATATGAAAGCAATACGAACGAAACCGGTCCGTTGCGACCAATAACAGTAAAAAATTGGGCATGAACGAACCTCATGTATGAAGTTCCGTATAATTTGGTTTAGCGATTCGTTTGTTTTTCATCGAAGTTAAACTTCTCTTGGCGATTTCGATTTGGTTATTTTAGAAGTTACACTTCTCTTGGCGATTTCGATTTGGTTATTTCAGAAGTTACACTTCTCTCGGCGCGAGAGGAATAAAGATGAGGACGTTGAATGCACGCAATATCGTGATTATTTATAAAAATAAATTAATAAACAAATCTAACAGCATAGCCGTGCGTGATTAATTCTGGAAATTCATATACTTAATGCATTTATATTAACAACATATTTAAAAACAAAAACAAACATTTTAGTCACTTGATTTTGTTTGACGACCCGCGTGGCGGAGCGGTCACCATACCGGTCTGACGCGCAGAGGGTTCCGGGTTCGATCCCCAGCCAGT